>JANHGB010048865.1:0-26469 GCA_026283785.1 Coracopsis vasa
GGTGAGGCTGCACCTTGAATCCTGTGTTCAGTTCTGGGCCCCTCACTACAAGACAGATGCTGAGGTGCTGGAGCAGGTCCAGAGAAGGGCAATGGAGCTGGTGAAGGGCCTGGAGCACAAGTCTGATGGGGAACAGCTGAGGGACATGCTGGGATTTAATCTGGAGAAGAGAAGGCTCAGGGGGGACTCATCGCTCTCTACAACTACCTGAAAGGAGGTTGTGGCGGCATGGGGTTGGTCTCTTCTCCCAGGTAACAAGCAATAAGACAAGAGGTAACGGCCTCAAGCTGTGCCAGGAGATGTTTAGACTGGATATTAGGAACAACTTCTTCATTGAGAGGGTGATCAGGCATTGGAACAGCCTGCCCAGGGCCGTGGTGGAATCACTGTACCTGGAAGTATTCACAAACTGTGTAGATGAGGCCTTCAGTGATATGGTTTAGTGGTGGCCTTGGCAGTGCTGGGGTAATGGTTGTACTTTATCATCTTAAAGGTCTTTTCCAACCCAGCTGATTCTATAGTCCTATGATTAATCTGATCAAAGCCAGATGGTTAGATGGTCTGAATCCATTCTGGGTTTAGTCATTTCAGTGGCTGGTTGCTGGTACTATAACCTTAGTCAGCAAAGGTTTGAGGTGTGCTAAACCCAAGTAGAGAGAGGTAGCAAAGAAGGGGGAATACAGAGCACAAAGAAGAGCTTGATGAGCAAGGAAGATTTTCCACAATGGAAAAATATCACCTATTTTTTAGCAATTTCTCAACTTTCTGCTGCAAATTCTTTCCAGAATCTGAATGTACACCTTGTTAAGCAGTCCCATTTAGGTAGCAGAGCAAAACCTATCAGAACAACCCAGTATTTATTATTTTTAGCCTGCTCTTCCCATATAAAATATGGCACTCCTCCACAACTAAGAGAGTAATGGAACCTCTCATGTCAGAAATGAGTAGAAATTTAGTGTAACATCTATAACTAAAAGGTTGATATTTTGCTGAACATATATTTCTCACCTTAATGATCGTAAGCTACACTGATTCATACTTTATACTGCAAGCAGCTATACAGTTTTCAATAGAATTATTTAGAGAGAAAAGTACTACCTATAATGACTAAGATCAAAAGCAACTAGATTTTAAAGTTAACTGGCTTAGTAATGCCACTTTCTGCCTGCCACCAAAATATGTAAATGGCTTTGAAATAGGAATATTTTAAAAATGAAAAACAATACAAACATATCCTCCTACCCCTCTTTCTGTGCATCTTTTGTTTTCTGAGATAATACTATGCAAGCACTTAATGTGCTGTTGAGCTTGGCTTTCTTCACTGTCCCAACTGCTAGAAACTTGGTCACCATAAAGACTGACAGCTAGTGTTCTTATATATGTGAAAACAGAAAAAATGAAAAAAGCAAAATTTCAAGTATTGCAAGACCTACAAAAGGCTGACAAGGATTAGAAACACTGATTTTCACTGAATTATTATTGTTATTAGACATTATTTTGCTTGGAAGACATATCTTTCCTCTAGGGTGTGGGCTGAATTTTTCACCAAAAACCATTCCCTGTGGAAGGCTCCATATACTACAGGAATGTGTTCTCATTCAAATGATAAGTTGGGGAAAAGAATAAGAAATTTCAAAATTATGTTCCCAGTCTCTTCCAAGGAAGCCAAGAAAACATGCAGTATAAGACATCAGTAACCACTTTCTGATTAAAAAACGCTTGCTAGAAATGTTTACTCTCCCTTCCAAATAATTCACTTTCTGTACTTACAGCATAGCACAGCATTCATCCTGTGTAATTTAGAAAAGCAGGGATGAGGAGCTTGAAGATAGCCAAGCATACCTTTCTAACAGGAAATACTTCACAGATGCATGATGCTTGGGAGAATTCAAGGCATTGCAATACCAAAAAAGGTTGTTAGAAGCAGTTTTAGAAGCCCTGGGGATAAGTCATCTCCCTGTCAACAATGACTTAGCAGCATCCAGAAAGGGATGAGCTCCATCAGCCAGTAGGAAGTTCACCCAAACCCTCTTTTTCTTTCTGGTGGCTGAAATACCCTGCCAGACCTCCCACTGCTGGGGTGAGGGGGCAGCTACTACCCTTGCTCAAGGCCTTTTCCACAATCCAGGAAGCAGCCAGTCATCTTGCCTTCTCAAGCACTGGCTTGCCCTGAGCACATACACAGTGTTCAGCTGGGAAGACCAGGGGAGACCATTGGGATAATTTGGTATGACATCCTAAATAACAGGGCATACAAACTCATCCAGTGATCTGGGCATCCAGCTTCATCTGTCAAAACCAACAGAAGCCTGGACTTTCCTGCTGCCCGTGGATCTACCTCGGGTGTGGTGCCAGATGACAGGCTCCTTGTTAGTAGGACTTTCCTTCCTATGAAGTCACTGAAAGATGGATGAAAGACTTCTTCATACTTTTCAACAGTTACACTGTACCACTTGAATTTCTCAAGGATGCAAGTTTGATTTTTTTTCAAGCCCCTAATCCAGAGTGATCTAAAGTACTTCAGTTTTGCTCTGAATATAGTTTTCTCACTTTTTGAAATGATGTGGTGATACTTTTTAATCACACACCTGAATCATTTCCTCTGGATCTTAGAGAGATTTGTTCTCATTTTACCTGAAATTACTTTGGCTTATCTTTAACTTAGACTCTGATTTTTCTGATTTTTATGGAGAGGGTGGGCAATGGACAAACTTGCAAAGGGCAAAAATAACAGACCACAGACACAGCTGATGTGTAGGTGCTAGAAGTGGTGTGAAAAGTATATAGAAATGATATGAGTGAATTATTTGTGATTCTCATTGCATTCTTTAGAAGGGGTTATAAGGAAACATAGCAATTAATAAGAAAGACAAAATTGGCAAAATCAGAATTTAAAAATATCTGTTCACAGACCAAAAAATGCTGGAGAGCCATGTTTCTGCTCCTGTATTTGGATATTTTGGATATTCCCTTTTTTTACCAGTAATAGCAGGAACAGGAACAGAGAAATCAGAGACTGCTGCAGTTTCTTTGTTCCCCTCCCATTCCAAAAGCTTTAGAAGGTCTTCATTTAAACATATGGAAGTACCCTTTTAAAGGCACTGGTTATATCCATCATCGTGTAAACACACCCCTTCTGAAAACTGAAGGACAGACCTGAACTCTGTATATATCACCTCTGTTCCAATCTCTCCTTTGTGATTGAATATGTGTTGAAAAAATCCTTAATTCCTCTACAAAGCATATACATCAGGTTTTAAGCAGTAAATTTAAAGTAGACATTTGAGATTGCTGGTAGGAGTTCAGAATTTTGAGATAAATATCCTTGATGAGAACTCAAAGGAATTTTTACTTTTATGACAAGCTACCCAAGTAAATAATTTTCAAGAGCAGTAAAGGAGCAGAAAACCACTCTGATTAAACCTTAGTACATCCAAATCCATAAATTAAAGAAGATAAATAAGATAGCCTCCATTAGTCCATTCCTTAAATAATTTATAACAACTGAGTGCTCACTAATAACAGGTTGGGTTTTCTTTTTCTTGTTGGTTTTGGTTGGGGTTTTTCTTTTGTTCATTTCTTGGTTTTTTGTGTGGTTCATTTTTTTCTTTCTTTTTTTTTTTGCTTAAAGAAGCAATTCTGAACAACCAAGAAACGAGAGGAAAAAAAAAGACAGCATATACAACTAAAAGAAAATACAGTTGTCAATGTCACTTGTCTTTTACTCTGTGTTTGTATTGTGCCAAAGAAGGTGAGACTTTGTTCTTTTTTTTGGCACAGCCCAAAAAAAGTGACTGTAAGTACTAGTCTCTGTGTTTTAGTATTAATAAGGTGCAGCACAATGACTGACACCAGCACGGTTTGCTGCAACAGGATCCCGATCAGTGAACATGAATTTTTAATTAACACACTATTTTAAATCTAGACATTGTCCCTCTAAAGCTTTGAGATGGGATGGTTTGCCCTTTCATTACTTATTTTAGTGTTGGGGTTTTGGTCTGTGATTGATCAGAGCTAGGTGACAGTTCTGCCTCTGCATTCTGGCCTCTCTCATGCTAGCATTCCAAAAGAATTACAGATGAACAAACCCCACCTGCCTTGTGCAGACACGGATACAGGGAAAGATGCAAGAAGTATCTCTTCTTTGTGCAGCTGTTGTACGGGCCAAGCAGAACTGCAGCTGTAGGGAGCATGGGAGCTGGGGCTTTCTTCAGGAGATTTCTTTTGCTGAAAATGCTTAAGCTTTTGAAAAATCAGAATTGACAAGAAATAAGCTTTAAGCCCATTCACTGCCCTGCTGAAAGTGCCGCTGGCTCCTGTCCCTGCTGCATTCAACCTGCAGGGACAGCAGCAGGCCAGCAGCAGGGCTAGTGCCAGCAGACTTTAACCCCCAGCCACAGGGAAGCACCATGTGTTCTCAGCTTGGGCATGTGCTGGTTTTAACCTTTCCAGGATTTGCCAGTAGATTTCATTAGTATTCCTAAAAAATCCTTCAAAGTCAGTAGTGATTTATATTAAAGACCCTCAGTGATTTCCCAAATAGGCTGTAAATCTTTGTGGCAGTAACACTGACATAGGACAGCAATCACTGCTAGCAGGTAACCAGTGCAGCCATACCCTGCTCCTACAGTACCAGAAGCAGGGCCCATGGCTGCTCACCACCATGCCTAATGCCTTTGATCTTCCCCAGCCAGATATGGCTGGAGAATTGGAAGCAATCCCACTGACTCATCTACACGGTCCTGCTTAAAAGAAACCCTGCTTTTCATTAGTGCTCTTTATTCTTAATTCATACTTCTTTGCCCTGTTAGACTGTCCCTTTGCTCTTCATTTGTGATTTTTGTTGCTAGATCTTCTAACAAGTACAAGATGGTTGGCTATGAATTCCTTTTTCCAAGAAGAGAGACTGAATAATTGCCATGGCTATTTATTTATTCATGTACCCTCACGTGTGCAGTTGGGCAAGGTGCTCTCAATGCCAGGATACCTGTGTTGCTGTCCTAGCATCAACTCTCCTGTAATACTTAACCAAAAGCCTTCTTCTGAGTTCTCAGGTGATGTTATTAGCCAGTTAGTCATGAGTAGCTAGTAAACTTGCTACAACATCACCAGATTCATCTCAATTCATCTCAAACTACCGGAACCTTTACTGGAACAGATGCATTCCTCTGTGATGAGTTACATGCAATTAGACTCTGGACAGTTTCTTGACTTTAGGTTTGAGTCACAAAATAGCAGCAGAAGTAGATCTGACAAACCGGATATTCCACTCATAAAGGAAAAATGAATTTTGATGTTTGCAATAAGCATATTACATATGAAAGCAAAACATGAGGGTTTTTTCTCACTTCAAATAAACCCACATATCCTCTCAGACCTCACACTAAGACAGCTACTCAAGGGAAATGCTAAACAGACTCAAGGAGTAGCTCTATAATAAAAAATAGATCTGCAGACAGAGCTGGCTGTGTTCAGCACCACCAGAGCCCTCCCTATTAATTATTTAGATTAGCATAGTACTTCACAGAAATAAATACCAAAAAAAAAGTGAAGTCCTACATCTCAGGAAGGCAGGACAATGGCCAAAGTGCTGCTTGCCTCACTGGCTGCAGTGAGTGGTCTGCAGCCAGCACTGGGAATATCCTGGGCAAAAGGTATCTGAAGAGGGAATGTAAATCTCTGAGGGTTGAGAGCTGCCATTGATCTGGGGCCTGGTTAACAGCTATTCAAATCAGGTTTGATGTAGCCAAATGGGATTCCAAAATCCCATTAAAGTTTTGACTAACCCCAAAACTGCTTTCAAAATCTAGCCAGTACGTCAATAGTGTGAATTCTTTATAATTCCTATATTATAGTATGAAAGAATTTTCTGATCTAAAATTCTGTTACAAGCATGCAAAGTGGGCTGAAATCCTCACCACACAGGAATCAATGACTCAGCTTCACTGGGTTTATAAATTTCTCACTGAGTTAGGTTTTAGGAAGTACACATACAACTGATATCATTGTCCCCCTTATGGCAGAAATTTGTGCTCCAAACTGAAAGCTAAAAACTAAGGAACCTGGCGTCCTGGCTTTGCAGTGACTCTGTCAGTGATGCCAGGCTAGGTATCTCTTCCTTTTTTTTATGTTTTTAAATCCAGTTTTCCTATGAGAAAAACAGCAACTAGCTTTTTTGCATCATTTTTATGATAGTTATTGTGATTATTACTATTTCATGGTAGTCCTATGAAGATTGCATTCACTTTGAAGATTGCCAAGACCACATCAGGCATTGTCAGATTTTTTTTTAGCATAAATTTGTGGGAGGGAGCGGGAAGAGGCAATCAAAAATCACATCCTGACAGCAGCTGCTCGCAGTGGAAAATGCACTGCTGAAAGTATTCTTTGCTTTTTTTTTCTCTACAAACTTGCAGCTGGAAATAAAGAGCAAAACTACTACTTTGTAGTTCTCCAGCTTCCCACAGACCACCATCAAATTTCACAGAGCATCTTGGGAATGAACCTCAGGCTATATAGCTGCAAAAGCATTAAGGACAGATGTTAAGAACAAAAATGAATAAATGCATTAAAAGGCTTCTTGGTATTATTAACAAGCCTGAGAAAACTGTCTTGAAGTGAAAAATCTAGGCAAAACTGTCATCAAATCTTAACATAATTTTGGTTAGAAGGGATTTCTGGAGGTGATCTAGTCTAAACCCCTGCGCAAAGCAGAGGTAACTTCAAAGTTAGATCAGATCATATCTCAAAGGGCAGAGATTCCTCACCCTTTCTGGGCAACCTGTCCCAGGCAAAAATCCTGTTTACTATGCAATGTATACAAACATCATGTATAAAAAGTTTTACTGGTTTATCTACATTTCTATACTTGCACATACTATATTTCTGCTGTACATATAAATAAATGCATATATAATGAGCATATATATATATACTTTATGCACACACATATGAAAGAAAAAAACCAAACCTGCAGCAATGGAATCACTGTCCAGTGCTAGGATCTATCCCAAATTAATGATGACTTTGAGTAATGGCAAGTTAGCCCATTTTTGACAAGATTCTCAGTCATATCCCTCAGGATGGTGATGGGGCAATGTAACCTTGGTCATGCGGCCCTGACATGCCAGACGCTGGCACGTCCTCCCACACCAGAAGCACTTCCTAGAATGAGTCTGTGGAAACAAAATAATTCATGGTGACAGCAAATTACAGTTACACTGAAGAGTAGAAATATCAAACTTCCCCTCCTTCCCTTGATCTCCTTCTAAACTGTAGTAAGAAATATAACCTTTCTCATCTGCCCTCCACATTGTGCAGTCCTTATAGACTGGCCATGGAGTAACTTGGGACCATGTTTCCTTAGGCAGCTCCACATAGTTGAGTGCCCCATAGGCTGGGGCCCCTTGGCACAGGACCACAGAGATCCCTGCCACAGAGACATGAACCTTGAGTTTTTGCTGGTTTCCAAAATTCATATTAACAATATTGCCTCTGGGAGGCCACATGCATGACCAGGAGCCCCGAAAGAAATGCTTGGCTTTCTGATTCACACTGGGGTAATGTTGAGTCCTGCAAACCTTTGGTCCCTCCTAGGCTTCTCCTGATGCTCTTGGACACATTCAGCAACTCTGGGAAGGCCCCTAAAACACATGCCAAAGTCAGGAATTTGGTTCTTTTTTGCAGAAATAATGTTTAGAGCTGCTAGAAGGACATTTTGACAATATCAGTCTTCATGCTAAATAATCTCTATGTTTCACAAGCTGTTAGGATTTTCCTCCAAAACCAGATTTTAAGTTTTCACCAGCTGTTCTCACAGACACTGGTCCCTTCTTTCCCAAATATCCTCCCTGTCTCTAACACTATTACCTGTGATGCGAGCAGTTTCTGGAATGAGAGGCACATGAACCAATGTTTGTTAGCCTGCCTTTAAGATGATGACCAGGTGTAAAATGCTAGACAAAGGACAAGGATCTGTGTATTAATTCCTGTATTTAATTCTTTTTTGGTTTGGCTAAAGTTTCCACTCTCTATTTTCAAATAAAGGGATCACCAATCCCTTTTATGTGCATTTGCACAGACACACACACTGTTGCCTATACCTCTGGCTCCCTACAAAAAGCCCCCAATATTGATCACATTCAGCTCGCTTTCCCTGATAAGAAATATGAGATTAACCTTTGCTGGCTTAATTAATCTGGCATGTGTCCTCTGCACCCAAATCGTTGCATATGCAAAGAAGGGCTCATGCTTTAGGAGGAGTATTGATCCAGGCAGACCTTTGATTTAGGAGTAAAGCCTCTTTAATTACTTTAGGTGACTTTCAGGGTTTGTTTTCGGTTTTGGGTTTTGGTTTTTTTGTTTGTTTTTACAAAGTCTTGGGAAGGCTAGTACCACGTTTTAGTGTCATTATCACTTAGCTTAGATTTGAAGTTTTGGTCCTCAGAGAAACACCTTCTACCTCAGCCAGCCTTCCCATGCTTGCCATCAAAATTAGAAAAAGTCATTCTTTTACGTTCTCTAAGGATTTGATAACCTCTACACTTTCCTTAGCCAGAGGTGTTTTGACCTTTAATTAAAAGGAAAATTTGTTGTCTTCCATTCAGAAGGCAGCAAATAATGAACTCATTAAAATGAGGTTAGTGTTCAGGCCTCAGAGCAATAAGAGCCGAAGTCTCATTAGCAGCTAACAATCCAGAACACAGCACATAAATAAACCTAATATGGCAGAGCAAAATGCCTCGGTGCATTAAATTTAAGCAGAATCAAATGTTTACAGTCACTGATGTCTGGGCATGAAGTTTTAATGTACTTAATAAAGGAAAGCAAATTGCTTCTTATTAGGCACGAAATGCTACTGCAGATATTGCCCCAAAAAGTTTATTATGTAAATGAAGGGTAGAGTTCTAATTAACAAGGACATAGCAGGAAAATATCACTTCTTCTTAATAGATGCACCAATTATGAAGACACTGCAACTTCAACTCTACAAAAGGTATTTATATGGATTAACAGCAAAGACTGCTGAATGTATATGCAATATAAAGAAGAAACCGTATCTTGTGGCTGTCAGAGAGAAGGCTCATTGACAAAGCAAAAAATCAATTAATAAAATGAAACCCACAAGTTTTGAGAGATTTCAGGCAATTAAGGTTTTGTATTTGAAAGAATGGCTTGAATTACCTCAAAAAAACCCCATAGTTTACTTAGCCTGTAGTGAGATAGGCCTGTTTGTCCATGTGCAGGTGTGCTCCATGGTTCTTTCCATGGAGAAGAATAATTATTTAGCATGATCTATCTAACTGTCCAAAACTAAAGCAACAGTGAGTTCCAGCTGTTGCTTTAACATACCCCTATGAGTTCAATGGGGAGCACTAATTGTGTTCTCACATGATTTCCTCCACTTACATCTCTTTTAAGCTTCAGTACTCAGAGGAAAAAAAGGCAATCCCACCAACTCTGAGGAAAAGACACACACTGGTAGAGATAACTTAAATACTGTGGTCAGATGAAATATTTAGGAGAAAAATATTTTCTACAAAATTAGATTTGCCATGCTCTTCCTCTCCTTTGACTCTGCTCATGGTCTAGATGAAGAACAGTGGAAGGCTCCTGCGAGAAGCGGTGGGTGCACCCTGCCCCTCAGACACCAACAAGGAGCCCAAGCCTCACCAGGGTTATAAACCAGAACTAGCTTCAGGCCTGCCAGCAGCTTCCCTCAATGAATAGCAGCACTGGCACGTTTACAGACAAGCATGTGTATGTTTTCCTGCATCAGGAAATACTGCGAGGAGGCAGCAATATTTCTTTCCCTGTTTGTTTCAACAGCAGGAACAAGTATGGACAAAATTCTTTGTTATGGGTGAGCAGGGTATTTAGGCTAGGATCTGTTGCTCCTCTTCTACCTCCAGCATTCTTATTAGCAGACCTGTTTGCAAACTAAACTCCTGCCGTGTGCAGGTAGGTTTTGATAGTGAGCGTGAGCTGGAGGCTGCTCTCACTCACCCACTCTTTGTTTATAATTTAGCCAGGTAGCTATAGTTCCCACCATGCAAAACAGACTCCAAAATAAAGCAAAGCAGAGGCAGGAGTACTTAGACGGGGATGGGTTTAGTGAAGGAGGAGATCACACACCAGAGGAGATCAGCCACTGGACCTCAGCAGCATGCCCCAAGCCTCATGGCCACGAGTGACCTGCTCCCCACCACCTGCCAGCTGCGCTGCGCTATTGCCCCGTGCCTGGGTCTGCTGTCATCCACTCTCCCTTCCCCGGCCTCCCTGGCCTGCTCTGGCCTTTCCTGGCCTTCCCTGGCCTCTTCCCGGCCTTCCTTCCCTGGCAACAGCGGTGCGGCAGCCAATGGGGCCAGGCCGGGTCAGGGCGGCACAGCGGCAGCGGCGGCAGCGGCGACGGCGTGGGCCTTTGTGCGGGGTGGCAGGTGACCACGGCGGGGGAACAAAGCGGGGTCAGGGCGGGAGCCGGGTCCCTTTTCTCAGGCCCATGTTCTCCACTCCTCACAATCTGTCTGAATTTAACTTGCCATTGAGGGCCCTGGCTGTAGAAAACAGCTTTATGTCGACTAATCCAGGCAGAAGTAAGGGTAGACACAGAGACAGGTTTGAAGGCGGGGACGTGGCTATTCTGTTGCCTCTTTTTATTTTTTTTTTTGGCTTTTTTTTTTTTTCCCTCCCCCTCCCTTCCCCTCTGCGTCCAGTGAAAAGTTTTCTGAACAAAAAAAAAATGGTGACAAGATTAATCAGCCCGTGGAGCTGAAACACATGCTTGACTTAAACAACCTCTTTGCTGTTATTAACAACTGCTCCAGCATTTCTCTTGTTATGCTAATGGTACAGATTAGAGTAAAATCTATTCCTTCTTTGCTGAACAGGCCAATTGATAGAGGCTGATCTATTTTTCTGCCCCATTTTAATTCTTTTTTTCTCCAGGCATAAGTGTTTGCAGCAGCAAGAACAGCAGAACATGAAAAAGGAATAAAAATAAGAAGGAAGAAAAACCTGCACACAGAAGTGACCAGCCCCCACAAGCACTAAAATCATTAATAAACACAAATCTATACTAGTCTGGAAAGAATGTCTGGGTGCTGTAAGATAGGCTGCCCACAAAAGACAGGAAATTCAACACAGTGGCCAGTGCCTTACCTTTAACTCATTCCTTTTTTTTCTCTTTCCTGCGCAGACACAGAGTGCCTGGTAAAGGAGACAATTTAGTTTTAATACATTCCTGGGATGAAAAATGAATGAAGATGGAGCGTTGCTGGCAAGTTCTGGAGAGGGCAACTTGACTGAACACCACACCACGTGCTGGAGCATCATACGCATGGAATGAGACAGTCCTGTTGCCAGCACAGGCCATAGAACTGTTTGCTCTGTGGCATCTAGGAAGCAGGGTAGGTGCTTGATGGTTTGTGCTTCATGTTATCTTGGGTCAGACCCTAAACATTCTTGAGTTTTTCTGTATTTATGCCCAGCTTTTTAGTAGTCAAAGACTACTAATGTAGTCAAAGTTGCCAAAAGTAGTCAAAGACAAGTACCCTTTTCACACACAATAGCAAAGATGACATTGCAACCTATGAGTTTATGATATGCTAAATATTTAAAAGCCTAATATGTCTGACATCTCAGAGAGGAGCTTTCAGCAGGTAGTAGCCACTGAGAGAGAATGAATGCACCATCAACTTCCATGTGGAACATTCATATAGAGTTTATATTAAAGCGTATATCACTTCCTCTGGATTTGAATTGCTCCTATATAAATAAGTGGAAACAGCATGGTCCTGGTTCTACCTCATCCTAAGCCAACTTAAGTTCGTCAGACTCTTGCCATTGATTTTGCTGATTTCTACATTTGGCCCTACTGCTGTCTCTATACAGTCACTGCCAAGCAGCAAACATCTGCTGCTGTTACTACCTCCTTCAGCCTCCCCAGACCCATTCACAGTTGATTAATACTATAAACTTGTCTGAGTTCAATGCTACATGATTTCAGTGAGTTCAGTGGATTTCCAGGATCCACTCTTGAAGCCTGCAGTAACAGCAGTAACATCTATAGATACTAAAGACTCTCCTGGGTCAAACCTGGATTTGGAGGTCAGCACTTCGCTAGCACTAAACTTCATCAGACAGATTTCATAATTTCAGAATCAAAGACCACGGGGATTGTTAGATCATCTGCTGTGACTTTCTGCATACCATACGCCATCATACTTTGCCCAGTTATTCCCATACTGAGCCTAATTACCTGTACTTGATTAAAACAGATCACCCATCCTATCCTAATGAAATGAAATATAAAAATGGGGAACTACTACTTCCTGTAGTAGTTTGCACCAATATTTGAATGACCTTCATTCTTCAAAAACATCTGCCTAGCTTCTCATTTCAGTAAGCCTGGCTTCAGTGTTTGTTTTTGCCAGATTTGGCTGTACTGGAGTAAAAGAGCCTTCCTGAACTTGGTATTTTCATCCTGTGAAAGAATGTCTTTGCAATCTTTGTGTCTTTATGTCTTTTTTATTTTTTTAATATATAAACTGGTTGAACTCCTTAGGGTGTTCACTGCAAGCCACTTTCTTGATCTTTCTTTGCTGTTAATTGGGAATTGCCTACTCTCACTTGCTAATCCTGTGCAAGCACCCAAGGACTGCTTTGACCCATTTACAATAGCCATGCTCAGGCAGCTTGCTCACTGCCAGCCCTCTCCAAAATTGCCATTTTCCAGGAAGTAACCCCACTTTCTCAAGGAGTGGTCTTACTTCCTGCTTCTAAGTGTGCACCATTTTTCAGTTTTAAACACCTTGTGTTTCTCAGACACATGATCTTATTGCTGCATGTAACTGCTGTGTCCTCAACCATTCTGCTGATATTTGTAGGTAACTATATTTAGAAGGCAAATTATTTTCACTCCAAGATGAGTAGAATGAGGCTTGCATCTGGCTGCTGTCAAGCACACTCGGAACAATCTCATTGAAAGAAAATTACTCAGGGATAACTTCTCTTCAACACAGGCCAGTTTCCAGCTATTAACTTATTTATCACATGATCAAGTGGTATTTTAAAGAAATTTAGTGTCCCTTACTGTGAATGCTGCATGAAATATATCTCTGTAGTTATCTTTAAAAGTTGAACCTTGAAACTCATTGAGGAAGGAATTGGCAGTTAGTTGACAAGATCAGCCTTCTTTGGTGTCATTGATCCAAAGGTATATCCATCTCCTAATTCTTTATTGATTAAAATCTATATCAGTCTAAGCATTATTTCCCCTCGGATAAATGGTACGCTAATTGGGCCACTGCTACTTGGGTCACCCTACTTGCCCTCCTTGAATATCAGCAGGCCATTTGTGCTCTGTACAGCTGGAGTATCCTTGGTACTCTGATATGAATTGAAAATGAACACCAGCAAGCTGAAGATATCCTCGGTCAATGATTTCCGAACTTCCAGGTATAAGTTACTGAGCCTTGATGGTTTATAAATGATTGTCACTAAAAGATGCTGCCTTGTTTTCCTTCCAGTAACTCAGTGTCTGAAAGGACTTTCTGTGATGTTCATAAAATAGAAATACATCAGGAAAAGAAAAAAAAAAAAAACAAAAAACAGTGAAATATCTATTTTTCCACATCCGGAGAATCTTTTCTTGTAATCTTCAGCTGCTAATACTTATATCCCATCATTAGGATTTATTTTGTTCCTACTGTAGTTAAAAAAAAATTGCTGTTCATGGTCTTCAGAAACTCCAGATAGGGATTCACCCAACTTTGGCTTTCACTTACCATGTTCTGCATTTCACCCCTTATTATAGACTTTGCTATCAATTTTATCTTTTTCATCACACTTTCTTATTTCTGACTGCTGTTTTCAATATTTTTCCAATGTTTTGTTGTTTCCTCTTGTAAGTGCACAGTTACAGTAAAATACCACTTCTAACCAGAACAAATATGACAATTCGCTGCATTTTTAGTGTATCAACACTGTGATAGACTCCCTAAAGGAAATGCAAGAAATCACAGACTTTAAAGTCCAAAGCACTGCACCACTGCATTGGTGCAAAAAGGTGTGAGGTGCAAAAAGGTGTGACAGAGACAGGACCTACAGCTGGTTTAGGATACTGCCACTCCTTCTTCTCACCCCAAAGTAGGTAGGCTTGGCTTTCCCAGATAATTCTGTGTGAAACGAACGTCAGAGCACATGTGGTATTAGCTGGGTTTTAATCAGAGAGAGAAATCCAGGCATTTTGTGCCACCTGCTAGGTAAAAGAAGTTTTTAGTCTGCATTGAAGAAACAGTGTTCCCAGTAGAAATATCCTCCCTTAAACTCTATTAACAATTCAATAACAAAAATAAACTAGAATAAACATTTCTGATTTTCACCCTTTTTTTTTTCACCCTGAAGTCATGGGGGGGGGTTAAACGAGATTTCATTATCTACTTGCAATTCAGTTATTTCCCTCAGTGAGAATTCATCTCTGTACAGCACTAGGCCTGTTAGTTCTACCATAGGCCATTTTTTCTCCCCTCACTTGGAACATGTAGGATGTCATTATTTTTTGTTTCAGTTTAGCTGGTGGGGAGCAGTGGAGGAAAAGTGAGAGGAGAAACACGCTGGGCTCTGATGCCAAATCCCTGAGTCTGAGCTTCATGGAAACAATGCCAAAATACAGATTAGGCGATATAGGAGCCAAGATGCTCTGCAAGAACTCACTGCCGGATTTTAAATAAAACTACTGCACTTAGAGAAGAAACTATTAGACTTTAAGAAGAGTTACCACATAGTCCAGCACTAATGCATCTTAAAGCCAGTAACTGCAACCCAACATAGCATTATAAAAGGGTTGAAGCCAACTATTCTTGCAAATCAATGAGGAAAGAGCAAAAGTGGTATAATTACTGATTTTATTACTATTATTATTATTATTGCATAATTTTCTATTCCTAATACTGCAGCCAGACACAGTGAACTTCCTTTCACAGCAGATAGTCAAATGAGCTGACAAAACTCTGCAGTTTTCTTTTACCAGCATTCACACAATTTGCTTTGGTCCACATACCATGCAATCCCTGGTTTACCCAGAAATATCTTGAAGACAGAAGCTGTGTCTAAAAATAAGCCAGCAAAGGAACTGAATACAGTAATAGAGACTTTGTTGATATGTGTAATGTTTTCAGAGAATTGCACAATATCTAGCAAGAAATACTTCTCCAAGCTTTAACTACTCCATCGTTAGTTGTGTTGTGCACTGCCTCTTCTGTTGTTGTTCATATTTCTGCAGCATCAGAGTCCTATTTGTGGACCCATCCTATTTAGGCATCAGTATTCTGTTGAACGGTAACAGATTTTGTGGTCTTGCAAAACAGCTACTGGTTGGAGAATAAGTGGTGCAGAGTGTAGGGATTTTCTCACTGTGGGAATTATCTGGCTTTCTGGATCAGAGACCTGTGACAGACATTCAGATTTCTGCCTGTCATGAGGTACCTTAAGTATTCACCTTTTAGCTGAATTCACTCTAAAGGGAAGATAGTTCCATAAACCAGCGCCCTCAACAGCCGATGGTGTACTGCACTCAGGCTGCAAAACAACTGGTTAGACAGTATTTCAGAAAAGCTCCAGGGGCCAGAGTTTTGAAATGAATCAGAACATATTAAAGAAATATCTAGACTCTGCATCACTGTCTTAGGGTTTGGCTGCAAATAGCTTTGTAGGCTGACACAAGCTCACTCTGCCCACACTCCAGGCAAGCACAAACTCTTTCCACCCTAGTCAAAACCAAGAAAATTTTGTTCTAGCGGCCATGCAGCTGTAATAGTGCTTCAGGGATCCAAAGTGGTTTCTCCTGCATCTCTCAGCAGGACTTCCTAGCAAAGGTTCAGCATGCCTCTAGCCACAGCTTCCAGTACAGAGCTGTCATGGGACCAGCTACCTCAATGAACAAGCAGAGTATCACACAGCCATTGCACCATACAATAATGTATTCAGTATACTCTGTGTGCATGTAAGATGACAAAAAACACTCAAAAGTCCATTGCCTGAGATGTCTCAGCAAAAAATACTGATATACAATTCACCAGAAACAATCCTGTTTCTAGAATTCATTCTACTTAGACAAAACCTGGAATCTAAATCTTCTAATGCTGGAAGTGAATTCTCCAGGGCATGTGGCAACATGACTAGCAGTTTTTCAAGGACAGAATAGCCTTCTTCCTAAGGAAAACAACTGGTAAAGCCACAAGTGCCAGCCCCATGCTAGAACTGTACCAGACTGCAGTTACTGTAGGTGTTTAATGAATGATGCAGCTGCTATATTAATTTGGCTTCCATAAACATTAGAAAATAGTATATCTATTTTCATAAATACACTTAAAGTTATGATATACCTTATATGTTATAAGCATATATTGACTTTACAGCAGGAGTTGTCAATGTATGACAGTCCTGTACTTTGCTCGCCATTGGTTCTCTGTGCAAATTTGAGTATCACTGTTGAAGCAAGATGCAGAGAAATTGGAGAAAGCCCAGACAAGATGAGATAAGGCTGAACAACTTGGGTTGGCCACATTCAGAAAAGTCTTAGGAACACCAGGTCTTCAAATATGTGAAAGGCTGCCAGTGAAAAAGAAGAGAATAACCTGACCTCCTTGTCCACAAGTCAGGAGCTCGTTCAGACATTAGGAAAACTTTCTGACAGTTGTGACAGTGAAGCACCTGACTGGATCACTGGGAGAGACTGCAGGATCTGTGTCACTGAAGGTCTTAAAGAAGCAGTTAGAAAATATCTCTCAGGAAGGGAGAAATATCACATAGGTAGAGCTGATCCTACCTTGGTGCAGGGCCATGAACTTGATGACTTACAAGATCATTTCTCTGGAGCACATATTTTCAGTGTTACCACCTGAATGAAAAGGGCTCACTCTCAAAAACAAGCAAGAATTCTCCCTCTAAAGACCCAAAGACCAGTGCTAGTCAGTGGTAAAAGCTTCAGAATGAGGGTTGGTGCCTGCAGACTTCTGTGGGTTAAATGAAAGTGTCTGGAGGAATTAACTACTGCCCATTCCTGGTCTTCAACCATCATCCATGTACTGGAAATGCAACAGCAGACATGACAAAGGAGCAATTATCCCAACAAAATCAGTTATTACCAGCGATTCATATGGTAATGACGGTGGTGAGGATGATGATGATACTGCTCAACTGTAGCAAGGATGATAATAACCAGTGTTTTACGGGACGGATTACAGGTTTAATCAAAATGAATAGTTTATCACAGATAATGAATTTTACAGGGGAATATGGTCCTAGGAAAATGTCTTGCTCTGAATGCCTGAAAATTACATTGATTTAAGTAGTAGGCTAACATATTTGCACTATTCATTTAGGAGAAGAGAGAACATAGCATTTTAATGTAGATATTCTTTGCCATCCTTAAAAAATGGGCGTTAATGTCATGATCATGGTAAGCGGAGCCTTTACAGAGTCACACATGTTTATTGGTACCATTTTTATAAGCTCTAACATTTACTCAGATTGCATGTATATCATCTTTGTTTTGTCCCTAGCACAGAAGGAAAAAACTATCCATGTGCTGAAAACAAACTGAGACTTGTGAGCATCTTGCGAAATTCATAAACAACAAAGATCCTAATTCAGGAAAATGTTGAGACTTCTGTTACTACAGTGTGACTTAAGCATAGATGAGAAGGAAGCTCTCTCAAACACAGGATAAATGGAGAATGTCTGAAACAATATAGTAGCACTAAAAAAAAATGTCGAGCATATTCATTTCCCAGTATGTGTCCTTTTTTCTAACAAAAACCCAGAAGGTTAGAATGGTGCACGTTGTAGAGAGAGGCTAGGGAACAAAAACTGAGAGAAAATTATGATAAGATATAATTAAAGAGTTGCCCATGTCTTAAAATGAATGGAGAAATTTCAGACCCGAGAGAACATTACTTTATTCCCCAAAAGAAGCAGATCTTTGCTACCAGTGTATCTCCTTTCCCATTCGTTTAACTTTCCCTTGTATAGTTTGCATATTGAATTCTCTGTAAGATTGTTCTTGATACTGTTGATTCTATTTTGCTATCACTGTTGATTTCAAACCAGGCTCTGTTTTACTTCACAGAGTGCCCTCTAAACCCAAACAAGCTGCAGAAATGCTGAAATCAATACATGCCTCTTGGAGGATAGATCTTTTGTAACACAAAGGAGAGAATGACTAATAGATTACTGAAGCTTTAACAAAACCTCAACAGGTCCCCATATGGTGCATTGCAATTAAAAGAGTAGAGGATGGATTTATAATTTTTGGGGTGGAGAAAAGAAAGAGTTTTGGACAAGAAAATGAGTGAGGTGGAGACAGAAGTGGTGTGTGACCATACACAAGATAGAAACCCTTCTTTCTGAGCCTTTCATCTCTGGGTCACTGGTTCCAATCGAGCCCAGGTCGATAGTGAACAAAAATCATTTTAATCTGATGGCTGTTTGCTGACCTATGTGAAATAAACTGGTTGTGTCAGTCCACTTCCCATCTGACAGCTTTCCCCATCATCAAGGCCATTGCTACAAGTGGCAGTAATTAGTATTTTTTTGAGGCCAGCTCAGCTAAAAGGCTGAAGAATTGAAAAAGCAGTAGGGCTGAACCACCTCCTCCTCTTGTTCAGCTGCTGCCTCCAGGTGAGTGCCGGGGGTTCCTGGGGGAAGCAGGCACTGCTGTTGCCTGCACCACATCTGCTCTTTAAACCAACAAAAGACTTCAGGGCAAAGGGGAGTCCTCTGAAGTGGTAAAGACCTCTTGTGAACACAGATTTCTTGGGAAGGATGCAGGGTATTAAGGCCCCACTAAAGCCTGCAGTGCATTGCAGGTGGATACCATTGTTTGTTGGTGATCCCTGAGAGGGTGTCTGTGCAAGCATGGAACTCTGAAAGGACATCTTAGGCTACCGAGCCCAGTCCCCAGTGCCTGATGGTCCGTAGTTACAGTTCCACCTGCAAAAACAGGAGCAAGGAGGCCTAAATCCAGCTTCCACTGATGTCAGTGGAAGCACATCTGGGCTCACTCACATGCAGGTACATCCAAAGGACTTTAATAACATTTTCAGAGAATTTCAGTTTTTAATGAACAAGCTCATGTGAGGTAAAACCTGAAAAATTGAGCTGAGCCTAAGATGTTAAAATAATAAAGGAAGAAATTAAAGATGAACTTCAAGAGCTTAATAAAAACTAATGCCCTGGAGAGGACAGCTTTAATCATTAATTTTATCAGTGTTTCTCTGGGCTGCTGATACCTCCCCTGTCATGAGGAGATAATGTATTTTGAAGAGGATATTATGAAGGGGACTTTCAATTACACTGTGAGCCACAGCCACCTTGTCTTCCCCAGATTCCTCCTGGGAACAGCAATTTTGCCATGGGACATCAGAGGTGCAGGGATGGTCTGTCTAACTGGGACACCAACAGGTGCCTCAAAGTCTGCCCAGACAGTGCTGGCCAGTGATGTTTTCTACAAGGTAAATTTGCGCCTGCCACTGCAGACAAGAAGGAAAACAGTGAAGGGTGTCAGAACCACTGGCAAAGCAGCGAAGCCTCGCAAAGTAGGAAATACACCTTGTGAGTATGTTTCCCCTTTCAGGAATGCAAGCAGGAGCATAAGAAGGTGAGGTCCCATCAGACACTTTCCAGGTGGAAGGATACATGCTGCAAATGGGCTCCGACATCTGACAGAGCTACTTCCGACATTGCACTTCACAAGCAGATTGTGTGATATTATAGCTGTGAGACATAGGTGCATGGGATAGGGACAAGGAGGAAATTAAGTCTGAAAAGATTAGGGGGAACCTGTTTTTTGCAAGTCATGCCTTGTGCAATTGAATCTTTGCCATACATACATCTCCATACATCCCCTCTTTTACATATACACAACTGTCCTTTTCAACACCCACATCAAGCATCACTGTTACTCGGCAGACTTGGCACTAAGGAAAGCAACACCCCAGTTCTCAAAGCAGGGGCAAAAAAAAAAAGACATGATGCTCTTTCCTGTGGTACCCTTTTAAGCTCCCACCATTCCCTTTCTGTCGTCAGAGAGACCACGGGTAGGGGCAATCTGTGCGGAAGGATGGCAGTGTACTCTCTACTTCATTTCTCTAGAGCTGGAGAGAAATAAGTGATGTGTCTGAATGGAAGAAATTCCTCTTCAGTTTTCATTGGCGATCCCCCATTGTACTGCCAAGAAAAGAAATCACCTGAAAATTTTCAGCAGCTGCAGTTTGGACACTTATAAACATCAACGGCTAACGAAGCTGTCTGTGCACACTGAATTCCCTTGTAGCTCAGAGTCTGAAGATTGGGAATACTTAGGGTATCTCCAAAATATAAAAGGGAGTTGTTGCATTCCCACTAGCTGAAATTATTTGGAAGGCTGTAGGAAGAGGTAATGGTCTAACAGGCACTAGTCCCACCTCAGCCTGAGTCAGTCCTTAGGCAGGAAGATGAAAAGAGAGCACTCAGAGGACTGCAAGTGAGAGATGTATGTTATGACAACTGAGCTAGCTGAGCTTTGGCTGGAGTCTCTTACTCCCTAGGATTTTTTCTTTGTTTCATCCAAGTTAAACTCAGTTTACTCAAACGTTTGCCAGTAGCATAGGTGCTCAGTGAATTTTACTGCCATGGATAAAGAGCTGGGGAGAATGTCCTGCCACAGGTAAGGAAGAGAAAGGGAGAAGCTGGGATGGAGAGTCTGTGGAATGAGTCTATCTCCACAGTATGCTGTGGGGTGATTCACAGAAGGGTGAGGAATTATATTAAGAGGAATATCATTCATGTAGCATCAGTTGGTAAACTAAAATATACATGCATGCTGTACAATGGTCCTCATCTCTTAGAATAAAAACCAGAACAAAATAGTCACGGTAGAAAGAAACATCTTCCAGAGGTGAATTGCACCTGTGAGCAATTCTCTGACCTTCCCCTGAATAATTTGGTCTTTTTAGAAATTAGATCAGTACTGAAAAAAATAGGCTGCAAACAGAAGAATGCTATTGTGGTTGGAAACAGAGAAATTTCCACAGTAGCTCAGACCTCTGGTCCATTTAATTTGGGATCCACCAGCACATAGCTTGTTCAGAAGCTGCTAGGCTCCTGTAATAGATAGTTCTGTGAATATATGCCTATTTTGAGCTCTTTCTATCTAAATACCTCAATATTGTCACCTCTTCAGAATTTGGGTGAGCCTCAGTGAATATTCATAACTTTTAAGCTTTGGGGTTTAGGGGTTTGGAGTTTTGCAGTAATTGGGAATTACATGAGACCACCTAGTTCATTAAAACAAAATGAAAGACAGAGTCAAAGCCAGGCCTGAAAAGGTAAACAGTGCATGAATTCACTGCCTCCATATTTAAAGCCTTCAAAGCCTTTCAGTTAAAATCCTTTTCCGCTCTGGATCTCAGCATGAGTCTGGCTGCGGGGAGGTTTTGTGTGGTGGCCTGTCAGCTTCCATCTCCAACACAGTGAAATTCAACTAATTGTAAGTGCACATTGCTCCAGGCGCATACTGCACACTGCCACTCGGGGCATGCACACGCGCCGTGACCCCTTCTACCTACTGTAAAATACGGTATTCTCTCCCCACACACACTCTTTTCTTGATTTTTACTTGCAATCAACAAAAAGATGAGAAGCCAGAGCAAGGAGCAGAGATCCCCATTGTGTTTCTGCAAAAGTCAGTGTGGAGGGATTCAGTTCCACCACTGTGTATGTGCGGAGAATTGCAGCAATCATTGGATTGTGCCTCCATTAATGAAAAAGGGTTGGCCAGAGAGCACAGTGTGGGACTGCATCTGTCTTCGGACTTTGACCTCACTGCCAAGTCAGGCTCTTTGCATTGCAGCTGAGGGTCAGAAAGCACCAGGAGGAAAAGAGGAATAGAAAAATAGGAAATACCTTACAGTTGAAGACCCTCTGTGACCCAAAATAACCTCTGCTAGTGCTAATCCTCAGTTTCTTGTGAGGTTCTGCAAGGTCAGGCCTAATTTGCTCCTTATGCAAAACTGTTTCATTCCTGAGCTTTCATGGCTCAAGTGTATAGTCACAGATTACTGGCATGTAATGTTCCCAGCAGGCTTTTTTTTCAGCACATTCTCATTCTTCAGAATTTGCCATCTGAACTTCACTGAAGTCCTCAGAGTTTGTTTCTGTTTCTGGTTTTTGTAGGCCAGGTTTTACTTCCATCAAACAAGGGCTTGTTTTCTTACTCCTTAAACTATTATTTTTGGCTATCAGCTTGTCCATCACAGATTTTTAGTGATGTACTAGTTGCATGAATGCCATCATCTTCAACTTGACTCTCTTCTGGAGGTACAATGTAAGAGTATGTTTAGCTTCATCCCCCGCAAATTTCCTAACTTCTCAACTGAGAGGATAATTTGCATCACTTTTGCTTTTGCCAGTTGATCAGCAGACTATTATGGCTACAAACCATACATTTCACCCTTCCACACTTGCTTTTGTTGTCTGTCTTTTTGCACTCAGTAAGGTATGCAGTCACTTGCTCCACCACACCTAGCATCATTTTCAAGGGCCTTGATGCTCTTCAGTATATTAAGCACAATCCAGATTCACCAAGAGATCAGCTCCATCAGGGTACTCAGACAGACCATAGATGTCTCCAAAATTCAATGAACTTGGCCTGGGGGCAGGCACCTGACTCCAGGATCCTAAAGCTCCTGTGATGATGAGGAAATTTCAGGGAACTTTGTGATCCAAAGCTCAGAAGTTAAATGATTCTAGGTGCTGCCCCAGAAATGGGAAACTGGGTTTCCGAATTAATCTCTTTGTGCCTCAGTCTTGTTTAGCTCTTGTATAAGGTTCTGAAGACGCTGTTTCAATCCCACTCTGTGTTTTTGTTATGTATTAGTACCTGATTCTTCACTTGGCAACTCAAGGTGCTACAGCTAAATGAGTCATGTAAATAAAGATTAATATTCAGTTAGTTGTTAGCACAACTCACTTTTCAGGCTGATCCTCATAAAGTTCTGAGCAACCTTCCTCTCTTGTTCAGTCGACCTGTGACACTCTATAATTTAATGCTGCTTCAGTGACAATAACATTGAAATTCAACCACACAAGATCAACAATTTAAATAAATAGTTCTGACTACTCTCAAAAAACTTGTAATCCAAAAGACTTTCACTGCCACTCACCACTGAACCGCATCGCATATGCTCACCTAATCATACAACACTTTTCTTCCCAAGACATTGCACCAGAAGTGCTGGTTATACTGTACTTGAAGTGCTGTGTGCTCTGAAAGGCTGTTTGCAGTCTCTGTGAGGTTGCTACTTGGTTCTTGATAGAAGCGATCCCATTGCTATTTCTCCTTCGTTTTGGGGACAATGACTGAGGTGCTAATGTTCAGGGATTCATCCACTACACCACAAGAAGCATATCAATTCCCTTTTTGGAGATGGGTATGTTAGAGGAAAGCAGTTAGCCAAAAATCACATCCTCATTTCTGGGCAGGGTGAACAGAGTGCCAGACCCCTTTCCTGACTGTGAGAGTACCCTTCTCTGAGAGTAAACACAAGGCAGGGGAGCCCAGAGGAAGATAATAGCTGCCACTAGCTGCCTGAGGAATTAACTTTTTAGAGAGAAGACAGTCTCAAAAATGCTTGAAGGAACAATTTGGTTTCATTAAATAATTTTAAAAATCTTAGAAGAGTTAATAGAAACAGAGGATGATGTATGTGGTATATGTGTGCGTGTGTCAGATATAGATAAGGATACACATATGGATATAGATACAGATATAGATGTAGAGAGATATATATACAGTCTCTTTCTAACTGAAGTATTCTCATTAGTTTTATTACTTCATTTCTTTATTTCTAAGTGTTTTCATAAATACTTTTTTTTAAAAGAGGTCATTCCAAATAATAGACTCAAGGGGGACCTTTCCTTGGACTTGTTCAAGTTGATTCAGAATGCACTGGCTTTTTCTAATAGAGCAAAGGCAGCCACTGCACATAAAGCCAGAAGAAACTAGTGCACCAGTGAAGTCCTTTCTGGAGGACTTAAATGAAAAGGAACTATGGCTTTTTACTGTTCTTCTGCAAGACATTGATTCTATCCACAAGGCTTCACAAGGTAAAAAGTGGTGCCATAGCAAACTGGAGGTACAAGTATACCTCTCCTCACTTGGCCTTAAATGTCTTACACATTTGAACTCACATTTCCAAGAAGAGATTACAGTTAGGAAGAAGCTGATTAGATAGAATTGAGTGGCTCAGCTGATCCTGACGTGTATTCTGATAGGTTTTGTGTTTATGGAAGTAGCTATTCAAGAGAGTTGGGGCTTCTTCCTTTAACGGAGACTCTAGGTCTATTGTATCAGATGCGTTGTCTCAGAGCACCTCACCCACCTTGTGGGCAGAGAGCCAGTCTCTAACACCAAAGCACAGAGGGAAATGTAGGCGACACAGCCCAAAGGAATGAAGAAAATAAATAGCGTGTCCTCACGTGTCCTTCCTTGCAGAGGGACTCAAGAAGGGCCAGACCCACAGTTCTCACAGATTTCTCAGAGTCCTGGCTCCCATTTCCTGCCTTCGCACTGGTTTCTGCAAAAGAACATGAAATTTTGCCAGCCAGAAAACTCTCAGAGGATGTCCTCTTCTGCCAGCTGAGCCAGTGCTGCGGAGCAAAGGGATTCCCACATTTTGAATTCACGGATCATCTGCCTACAATACAGCCTGGATTTTCCCTTGAGCATTCTAGATATGAAGTCAAAGCATTTTCTCCCAGCAGTATGAATTTGCTTGCATTTTCTCCCGTGCAGTTGCCCTATGGTTTCTCTGAGGAACCAGAAATGCCTAGAGCAATTGCTAGGATGGTTGATTTTTGCCATATTGACAGTGATACTCATTAGTAAGCAAATACTGAATTCCCCATGTTGCAACTTTCTCTTGCAGCTTAAAGACATTACTGATTTCCCTGCTTTCCTTCCTGCCATGCTTCTTCTAAGTTACATATATGGTACAAAACTCACAATTATTCTACCATTCTTCTACTCCTCATGTTAATAAGCAGTAACAGCTGACATGTAGGGATTATTTTTGAAGAGTTACTGACAAGTCAGGAGGAGCTGTTGGTTTGAGGTGGAGCAGAAAATCGTTAACCTTCAGCTAGTCATTAATCCCCAGGAAGTGTCCACCCTGCAAGTCATTACTGCCCTTAGGATGAAAAGTGTTATATAAAAGCAGAGTGTTATTATGAGGTGCGAAGACAGAGGAGAGGATGTTTTTCTGAGGGTAAGTGCCCTCCTAATTTTATTTGGGCTTGATTTCATTTTCCTAACAGTTAAATTTCAGCAGACTGAGCTCTGGGTTGCTTTAAACCATTGCTTCCCTCATCTGTAACTCAGTTTGCACAGGCATGTATATTTTTATTTTTTCTTTTTCTCTGAATGCTGTTTATTTAAGTAATTGTTGGCTCTTTTCCTGTCCTTTGTTGACCCCAGGAAACAACTTTTTTATGTGTTTCCATTCTGGGATTTCTATTATCTACTGACTTGAGCTGGGTGTACCTCCTTGAAAAGGCCCAGAAGAGGAGAGAGCTGAAATTACTCTTGAACTGAAGTCAACCTGTCTTCCAGTCTGAGGCCCAAGAAAACCATCATTTAGAAGGTAGTTTACAAGTCTACTGCCCAAGAAGAAATCGTGGTGCAGCGTTATCACCTTCGTGAAGTTAAAGGCGGTGGTTTTACAATTTAGTGGAAAGAAGTCATGCTGTTAATTAGTCACATTTATTTGACAAAAAAAAAAGGTGGAGGGTGAAAAGGGGAAAGGAAGTTGGGAAAGCAAAACAGAACAGAAGGGAAAAAATCTTTATGATGAGGTGCTCGGCAGGATGAAGGAACAAAAGGAAGGCTTTCTGCCTGTCTCCTGATATTTTCCAACTCAGCAAAAAAATCCATTGTGTAGCTTAAGGGGAAAAAAATGTTAAAGTTGAAAGCTTAGTGTGTGAAAGCAACTGCTCAACCATTGTGTAATATGGGCTAATGTAATGTCACTGTTTCCCCATGATGTAAGTTGCAATTTTTGTTCCAGTTGCTGTGGTCAATGTTATCGCTTTCACTTTTCAAAAGGGGGCAAAGGGGTGCATGGATATGGTATTTCTTTATACCCCCACCACCCCTTCTCCACCCGAAACAAATACTTCTGTTAGGAAATATCAGTGCTGACCAGATGTCACCAGCTTCTCTTTTTTTTTCTTTTTTGCATGTGTCCCTTAACAGCTGGCAAGAATATCAGCTCAAATTATTCACCACAAGCACACTCTTTCTGTTTGCCTCCAGATAAAGGGATTTGAAATCCTGGTTGTCAGAGAGGGATGCTGAAAACTGTGGAATGGATTTCTTTGGGCAGAGGGAATACTTCTTGAAGATCTTGAAACCAGTCAGGGATGGTCATGACT
>JANHGB010048868.1:0-12417 GCA_026283785.1 Coracopsis vasa
TATGATGCTGATGCTTAAGGTAAGAGCTGTTGACATCTCCTACTGGGATTTGTACAAAGTGCTTGAAACTGTCCTGCATGACATCCTTTCTCTAAATTGGAGAGGCATATATTTGACAGATGGACCACTCAGTAGATAAGGAATTGGCTGGATGGTCACACTCAGAGAGTTGTGAATTGTGTAACGTAGTCCACGTTCTTTGACGTGGCTCTTTTTAGTATATATGAGATGACTGGAAATGTGTTGTTACCATATGGTAAAATATAGCTCATCAAGCCATAAAAAGCTCTTAGTATATCTGTTCCTATGGAACACTGCAGTCACCTGAAGAGATACAAACTTGAGTCCTGAGAACAATGTTTCTCTTCTGTGTGAAGGTGTCCACCCTTCTTCTTGATCCAGAGTTTGTCTTTTGCTCATAACTCTGCTCAGAACAGTATTGTGCATTGCAGACATGTCCTAATATTCAGCAGAATGTATGATAATTGAACAGGGTCTTGAATAATGTATGTCCATAGAAACTCACAAGCACAGCTTTAACCTTCACCTCAACTCCTGCTAACCCTTAGGTAGTCCATGTTATTCTACTATCAATCAGCTGGTAGCAGACACATACTTTTTCACTGAAATGTTGCAAATGCCGTGTAATCCTATATGATACCTACATGTCTATTTTGAAATTTGTTTTTTATTTCTGTAAATAATTTCTTTTCATCTACTTTTTGGACGAAGAGCATATGTCCGAACTGAACATACAGAAGGTCATAAGAAGGCAAGAGGAGCTGTAGTGACACCCACCTCTCCCCAATTCCATCTAACTACCTATGACAAGGTGTGCAAATAAATATGGAATATTACAAGAGCATACAAACACAATACTTAACCACATACTTTTCTAGAGTCTTATGTATAGTCACCCTTCTCTAGATTTCTTTTCTGTAAACTTGCTCAGTCTCCCCATGAAAACATGTGCTCTTCCAAAGCAATGCATATTTCCTGATTGAAGGAGTAGTTCTTATTTACTGAAGAAAACTTTACTTGTGGGGTTTACTTGCACTGCAGTCTGTTTTCATATTCCACATTTATGATTCCACTAACCTCAGCATAGCTCTACTGGATAATCTTATGATGACAGCTTGCAGGATCTAAAATATCATTTTGACAACTAAGCCATAATCTTTCACACAGTTCTGTGATAGCATTACCTTTACATGGATCAAAATTAATTGAAAGACCAAATAAAAGGTGTTAACTAAACATTGAGTTTAAATTCTCAATATTTGGAATATGTTTCAGAAGTGTCAAAAAGTAATATAAATATTCCATTTGGCTTTACTTACTTTTCATTATTTGGATATTTTACAGAAATAATTATTTCAGTATTTCTCTTTTAAACTGTAATCTGTATATAGCTTCAATAGAGTTTGTGATGAAAAAAAATCAAAGAAAAAGGGAATTTCATACAGAAGGTAAAAGACAAACGCAAGACATATACTATTATTCCTTTCTGGCATTACAGTTTCCTTTGGGATTCCAGACAAATCACATAGAACTGAAGCCACAAAACTGCGCAGGCAACACTGACACATTTCAAGTGTCCAAAACCAATAATTAGAAGAAAACCTCCCTCATGCTCAGCTCACCTCATAACAGCTTATGGAACATATGAATATATTCTGAAATACTTTTATGTTCACTCAGCTTGTCGCAGTTTCTCACATTTCTGTTCAACCATTTATAATAGGAGACAATGAGTTAGGTCCTTACTTGGGCTCAAAGGTAAACGAATTTGGGATATGTGGTTATATGTATCTAACCTAGACATGAATGGTTTTCAGTTTTGAAATGTGCCATTTACATCTAAATGTGTTAGAGGAAAATGTGTTGGATGTAACACTGGTGCATCATCCATCACACATTAACTTGTAAGTATTAGCCTTCCTTGGAAAGGGCATCAAAGAAAAGATTAGAATAAACACAATTTGAGAAGTGAGCAGGAGAGACAAATGTTTGCAATAAGAGGCACAAGAGGGTAGGCTTCTTGGATTTCAGAAGTAAAGACAGTCAACTGCTCTGTTATCTGACAGAGATTTGCTAAACTGAAAACCTGACTTGAGAACTTAACATGTAGTTGAGCAACAGACTCAGGTTCCCTTTGTAAAAGCTGTCTTGTTTAACTATTCTTTGATGCCTATCTCTTGTAGGAAGTTTAAATGTCTCTTTCAGAAATTATTCAGATCTCTATAAAAGGTCCATAGGTGAGAAGTTAAGGTGTTGGCACTTTCAGGTCCAGAGTCAAAGTTGGAGAGTCCAAGACCAGGATCATGCAATGCATTCACTAGAAGGATCACTCAAGGAAGAGTTGGGACTTAAAAAACAAAAGATGTTTCTGCATAGATATGAGTGGAGTATATTTAGATTTAACCCAACATCAATAAGGACTTTAACAGTAGGTTGTTATTTTTAAGATAAAATGTTGTATTTCATGCCAAGTACATTACTGTTTATTAATACACGTCCCTGGCATGGATAGAAAAGGTCAGCATGAAAATCATTATTTTTCTAATATCTATTTGGTACACATGTTGCTGTTTGACAGTGATATGCTTAGTGGGTAATTAGCAATGTAACCAACTGCTACTGTGGAATTCATTTACAAGTACAGGAAAAAAAAAGTAATATTATTAGACTGCTTTGGGAGGTGTTCATATAGCAAACAGGGTTAAACACTGGAATTCTTCCTCAGGTCCGTTCTCTCTGAAAGAAACAAAGAAAGTTTATTGTTAGGAATTGTATCACTGTCCTGGTTTTGGTTGGGATAGAGTTAACTTTCTTCCTAGTAGCAAGTACACTGCTGTGTTGTTGTTTCAGTATGAGAATAATGTTGATAACCAATGTTTTAGCTGGTGCTAAGTAGCACTTACTGTATGTCAAGGACCTTTCAAACTCTCATGCTCTGACAGTGAGGAGGGGTAAAGCCAGGGGGAAGCAGAGCCTGAATAGCTGACATGAAGTAGCCAAAGGGATATTCTGCACCATAGAACATCATGCTTGGTATATAAATTGGAGGGAGTTGGCCCAGAGTCACTGATCACTGATTGGGAATGGACTGTGCACTGGTAAACAGGTGGTGAGCAATTGTATTGTGCTTCACATGTGTTTCTTGAGGTTTTTTCCTCTCTTTTATTTTATATTATTGTTATTGTTGTTATTATATTTTACTTTCTTTCAATTATTAAACTGTTTTTATCACAACCAGCAGGTTCTTCCTTTTTCTGATTCTTCTCCCCATCCTACTAGGGGCAGGGGAAGTGGTACTTAGTTGCCAACTGTAGTCAACAATTATGTAGTGACACTGACTTTTCAAAGACATGATTATCAGGTTGTTGTTTAAACCAGACTGTCAGAAGTGCTAATGAAAACCTCTCCTGCTATGTAACTGGCTCACAATTAGATTGGTAAGTTAGCTGAGCTCTGAAACCTGCAGTGTATCTCCATGTGCCAGCTATTTCAATGAACATTGCTGTCACATGTAATGGGATAGACAGGGGTGGTGGCTTCTTCACGAGCTGCATATGAATACATAGATTTGGAGCAGATCAATGATTCAAATGGGGACCTTCCATTTCTCCCTAATCCCTGGGCTCTCAGTTACTTACATACCATGATGTTCTCCTGAAAGGCTTTTCTGAGAATACTTCCTAACTCAGGCCCTGCTCTCATGATATTTAGGAGAATACTTGGTTTCAAAACACCACCAATACACAGATTTGCAAATAAGTTACTCATTAACTGCAGGCAGCTCCTGGCAGTTACACGTCCAGTAAGATCACCTTGAGTTAGCAACAGACACCATGGCTCAGTTTATTTGCTCTAGTGTAACTGCTGTCTCATCTAGAAGGGAGAAAAAACTTTCTGGTGATGTGAATTTTGAGCAAAAGTACTCGTTAGTGATGCACATAAAGATATGTCAACACTTTGTGGTGAACCCTACAGTGAGCTGTCCCCAAGCTGCCAGGAATAGAAGCTAGTGAATTCATACAGTATTATGCAGAACCAAGGAGACAAGTCATCATGGGTCTGTAAGCAACATAGCTATATTCGTATGATGCTGCTATTCAGTTAATAACGCATGTCCTCTTTTCGTTACTTCCAGACTTATTTGACATTGCTGTCCTTAGACCATGCTCCCAGACTTATTTTGCAAGGAGCTCGTTAAAATGTACCTGCATGCCTGATGTAGATTCTGCCCTGTATAATTTTGTAGATCCAATTCTTCACCTTATGCATTATTTAAATACATGACTTATTTTACAGCCTTTTTAACAACTCCGTATTACTTACAGAAATGAGGACTGTAATCCCAGGGTTTTTTTTAAACTAACGAAATGTGAAGGAACAAAGAATCATTATAATTCTGGAGCATTTAAAATGTTAGTAAGAAGAACATAAAAATACACATCAATAAAAACATTACTTCACTATTTACTTTTTGTCGTCTGTCTGACACCCACAGAAAATATGGACAGTAATGTAATTAGCAATAAGGATTAGTTCCTAAGAGTATCTTACAGGCATAGGAAATGTTACCTTTCATTGAAAGCTGAGAAAACAGAATGGCAGAAGACTGAAGCCACAGGTCTTGCCATTTAATTTCAGACCACATACCTTAATGCAAGTCTGCATTAAAATGAGCACAAGTGAGACACATAGCCAAGTCACAAGACTTCACAATTTAATTTTTTATATGTCTGTGTACATCTCTGTTACATCTATCTTGGTTAACAGTGCTATAAAAATGCAATCTTAGTAGCCAAAAGTACCTTAAAATACAGTGTTACAAACTCTAGTGTTTTGGAACTTGGTTAACTCCATACCATTTAAAGATACTGGCAGACTTCTGATACAAAGTTTGGTCTGAATCCAAACTTTTTCAGAATGAAGAGGTGTTCATATTTGATTTTCTAGCATTTCCTAATCATAACTCAATAAATAACACTATTAGCATACACCAAAAGTATCCATGACTGTTTCACCGAAAGAACAGGTGTTCTCTGTGTCTCAGACCAAAAAAGGTGGAACTATCTGAAATGAATATTTGTTACATATTGCAATGCAAAGTAAACCAATGAGTTTTGCAGGGCTCTTTATACCATAGAACCATAGAATCATAGAATGATTTGGGTTGGAAGGGACATTAGAGATCATGTAGTTCCAATCCCACTGCTACTGGCAAGGACATCTTCCTCTACACCAGGTTGCTTAAAGTCCTGTCCAACCTGGCCTTGAACGCTTCCAGGGGTGGGCTCCACAACTTCTGACACTTTCCAGTGTCTCACCACCCTCACAGGAAATAACTTTTTGCTGATATTTATTCTAAATCTATCCTCTTTCAGCTTAAAACCATTACCCCTTGTCCTATCATAAGAATTACTTTTGAATACAGAAAACAATCTTGAATGTTGCACTTTTCCACCTGTTTTCAGTACTTAAAGAAATAGTTTAAAAACATAAAAACATTTCTAAAATTTCAAGGTCACAACACACATATTGTAGTGTTTGGCAGCGCTGACCAAAATGAGAATTCTGAAGTTTTCCAGTCCTCCAGAGGACTTTGGAGGAAATTCTTTTTGAATTGGATTTCTGGTGTTGGAAACACCTTTTCTTGATCTCACTAATAGTGTAAAACTAGAAAGCTGTCGTCAAAATGATATTCAGACTTGCTGTGGAAATTCTCGCGGTTTTAATAGTGTTTTGAAACAAGTGCATATATGCTATTCATGAAAAAAAGTTTTTAAAATGAGATTAATACATAAGCAAGAGAATGCGAATCAGAAATTCTAATCTTGCTTTTCAGTCTTTACTGCCTAAAACCAAATTTTTGTCAAAATCTGATGTTTTAAAAGGAGATAGATACTGTCACAACTTTTACTCCATCTGTGTGGTTTTATGTCTATACCTATCCAAACTTCATCATAAAATTTCATTTGGCAGGTAGCCTAGAAAAATAATGTTCTCAAGTTTAGACATTTTAAATATTATTGCACTTTTTTTCCATTCAAACATTATTGTCAAACTGCATCTTTGTTAATAAATTGAAACCTCTTCTTCTCATTATATAACATCTTGTCTGTCAGTAGAAAGTATTAATGTATTATTGTCCCAGAATTCACTTACAGCTATAAAGGGAAACAAAATGAGGTGTTGATAACAGATTAAGTATATAATGCACAAGCCTAAGGCTTTTAGTCTCAGGAGACATTGCATTTTCATGGCAGTACCAGGATATAATATAAACAAATGAAGAGTTACAGTCTGCTAGTCAGGCATGCTGGATTGCATCTAAGGCATATTAAATACTTCTGGAGTAAGCAAATGAGTGTTGCTGAGGTACTAAAAGAGATACAGGAGGTATTCTAGGATTTGATACAATATAAGCCACTCACTAAAAAAGCTAATAATAAGATTGTACTTTTGAAGAAGACTTGAAGCTATTTGAATTTTCTCATGTTTTCTTCTTTTTTTTTTTTTTATATAATATTAAAGAAGGTTCTAGTGAAATTCACAGAGAAATCCATACAGGACAAAAATAAAATGCCTTATACTTAAATGTGAGTTCACAGAGGAAGAATGAAAAGGGACATCTTGCAGCTTCTGTATATACCTGCTGTATTTGGGGACACAACCTCATTATTTATGTTAAAAGTGATGAGTTAGTACAACTCAGAAAACAAGACAAAAAGATCTGTTATGAAGAACAGGCTGAAAAGGTGACCTGTAGGCCAGGCAGGATGACTGAATTTGTGTGGGAAGGGTGATGACAGTCTCTATAGGAGCATTATGAAGGTGAGGAATATGCAATTCCTGAAAAGCAATGAAATTTACAAAGTGTTGGATAAGACTGTTCCAAACCCTAAACCATTTGAGAAATGTCCATCCTCAATTTACAATAGTCAGTGTGTTAAACAAAGGGTACAATAAATTAGAAAATTCTTAGACTAAACCACTTCTCTGTCCGGCTTGATTGATAAAGCTACATCAAATTGCTTTATTTTATGCTCTTCTGAAATTGGTAGGCATTGGATGACTTCCTTACATTGAAATTGTGCTGATTAGCCAGTTTTACCTTAATAACTCTCTATGATAGTGACCACCTTATCTTGCCCTTTAATTTTAAAATTAATGAAGTAATCATTTATCCTGGTCTCTTTCTGTGTTCTGCCCAATTACTTTAGTGCTGAATGGTACTTTGCATTTTTGCTGGTCCATTAGTCCTATATCATGCTCTTTCTGGACTTCTTTGTTCAACTGAGGGATAATTTAATAGTGTCTTTTAGAATCTTTATAACCTTGGCACATAAATTTCCTTTGCAAACAGTTTAACCTAATAGATAAATGTCATTTAAGCATTGGTACTTATTTTTGCTTGCTTCTGATTAAAGTACCTAACCCCAAACCATGTCATATAACAATCAGCCTTCCATTATTATTTTGATTTTACATATAGATTCACTTTTGGACTCTAACCCTTCTGGAAAACCATCACTACATTGAAGAAGCATGACAAAGATTTGTTACTTTTTGACTCCGTAATATGGCAGACTTTGGACTGCCTACAGAGAACTAATAGGAATTTTGCAGTGTTGGACTGAAAGTGAATGAAGCAAACTTAACCCTGGGTAGTTCACCGTTCAGGGCTTGAAACTTATAAATGCAGAGCAGTCTGCTGTGGACTTTATGAAATAGGGCTGCAGTGAGCTGTTTACAAAAGATTTGCACTATTGAGAGCCAGACTCTTTCTGCTTGCTTGGGCAGGCTCACAAGCTCTTTGTTTGCCCTTTATGGTCTGAATGAAAAGCAAATTTTAAAGCTTGATGGCATTTATTCAGAGTATGTTCTATACTGGGAAATGTGGCTGCTTTATCTAAGAATGTTGAGGAGCTCTGTGAAGAAGAGAGATGTAGTGCAGAAAGAAGACAAGATTTGCTTTTTATAACATTTTCTTGTGTCTTGAAGATTTTCTCCATTTTGGTTTAATTGAATTCTTCCTTGGTTCATAAGCATAAAGAAGTCTTAGAAATTATGTTTATTGAGAAAAAGATGATGATCTGCACACATACCAGGTTCAGGGATTAATAGGTTAAGACGAACCCTCTTTTGAATACAGCCTACAATATATTGAGATGCTATTAACATTCACATTTTAATAAGTACAAGTGATGTGATTGACATTTTCTGAATTTTCATGCTTATGTGAAAAAATATAACTGCATTGGCAGTACCTCTAAGTTCAAGAACCTCTATTAGAATACTTTTTCATTTTACTCAGTATAAAGTTTTGTAGTGAACTACTTTGTTCCTATTTTTCACCAAAAATTAATGTCTGCATTGAAATAGTACTTATACATTGAAATAAGTAGATGTGGAAAGTTTTTAAGAACATATAATGTAAAGATTTTGGAGAAGAAATTCAACATACCATTATGTTCCACATAATGGTTTAATGTAATATTCTGCATGTGAATCTAAAAACTAACTAGCAAGTACATATTTCCTGTGAAGTCATATAATTTCTCTATCTTCAGAAAATTCATTATTTGAAATCCTGGTCTTCTAAAGACAAAGGCAAAACCTGTTATTGACCTCAACAGCATCAGGCATTCACTGCTTCCTTAGTCTTTTCAACTAGTGATGTGCACTGAACTATGAGTGAAACACAGAAACTTCTCTGTTACCATTTCTCTCTGGCATCTTTCTGGATGAGAAGGCTCAAAATGCTTTTAATTGATTGACATGAAGCACAGACTAGAATATTGAGACATGCTAGTCTAGTCTAGTCTGACCTCTCACATAACAGGCCATAGCATTTCATTAAGTAGTAAATGGATAAAGCTTTTGTACAATGCAGAATCCATGAAAGGTCGACTGCATCAATTCTTAAATATACTTCTTATTACTTCAGAGTTGTAGTTCTGTTTAATTGAGTAATGCATGCCCTGCATAGGCAATCAAAAAAGAATACAGAGCAGCCTAGTCTGTTCTAAAATCACTGTATATGACAGATAGCAGCGATTCTTTTATTATTGTTTCATCAGATAATCTGAATATTTCTCTCTGTAGCTCATTATCTATATAACCCAGATTTTGTTCATTAAAAGAGATGATATTCAAAGGACATATCTGAAAAACCTATTAATACCTCTCAGTCATTCTGGATCAGGATGCTAATTCACAACTAGCATCCATCCCAAATCCATTTTGGCAATTTAAAACAATTTGTCCTCTTTCTCTGTCATTCATGATTTTTAACTGGAAATGTTCTCTTGGGTAAAGCAGTAGGTGAATACATTTAGCTTTAATTCAAAAGAAAAAAAATAGAAAACCCAGATAAGTAAATTTTTTTATCAAAATGAATTTTCTTAAAAGATATTATAATAAATTTAAGCAGAATGAGAATCTATATTATCACTAACACCTATTAAGTATTGTAAGGTAAATAAAAACCTGCACTTAAGCGCTTAATATCGATTTGCTGCTGCATTTTTAATTCAAACTGCTAAAGTAGAACCATTGAATCCAAGTGCCCAAGAGTTTGTTTTAGAAGAGAGCTTTTGAGATCTCAGGCTACTCAGGGCATATCCAGCTGAGCTTTGAAAACCAAGGATAATTCTCCAAAGCCTATTTGGGCAATCTGTTTCCAGTCAGGAAGCATTGCAAAAACTGAATTTCTGAAGTAATAAACAATTGTTTTGACAGCTCTGCCTACTCTATAGACACAGTTTTAGATATCCTTTATTGATGTTATTTGGTTTACAAAAAAGAATTATTTCTGAGAGGTGAGATCTACTAATTCTAGAAAACTGAAGGGCAGTATGACAAGAGACACTTAATACCCAACTACAGATATTATGACATTCATTTTATAGATCATTTTATTTAAGTTCGAAACATTTTTTTCTTTCTCTATCCAGCATAACTTGGTTTTCTTTTATTGAGTTAATAAATACAATTTTAAAATGCTGATTTTCTGCTCTTAAATTGAATTCTCATTTCCATTTAGAAGCCATTTGATATAGGTAATGAGTGTAAAATGACTTATCTGTTAAAGAAAAAATGATATTTACTACTTTTTAACATAATAAAAAATAAGAATTAATTTAACTTTATGTAAAACTGATTAAATGTGTATAAACTATAACCTGTTTAGGAAAATATAGTGTTACTTTTGTTGTATTGAGCTAAATTTTAAGACAGCTTGTCTCCATACTCATAAATTATCAAGAATCAAGTTCTGGCAAAGGGATAAAACAGTACAAATGCAAAAGTAAGTATCTGAATCAAGACTTCTTGCTCATTGATTTAGATCATTGTCAAAATCATTGAATTACATAACTTGAATTAAGACTCTACATTTGGAATCTGACTGGATATTTAAGAATACATTATTTTGTACAGTACCATGCTAACCAGATGAAGAGTTCTCTGAAATTATTGACGAGACACCCTATGACTATGAGGACCCTAAAATACTCAGAGGGAAAATGATTTATAAGACATTACAGTAGTGGGGACAGTATCACTTTTGGAAGTTACTTCATAACTATTAATAACTTTCTTTTCTTTTTTGTTTCATCTAGTCAGATGTAAATTCAGTCATTTCCTTTACTACATTTCTGTTCGCAATTGAGTTAAGAACCTGCCACAACAGCCATGCAAGTTCTAAAGAGTGGATGTGGACTAGTATGCTCACTCTGACAATAGATAGATCCAGTACTTCAAAAAAAGTCAACAACAAATTCAACTCCACACACCACAGGAAGGTTAACAAATGAGCTACAAATCTGTCAGTTTAAGCTTAAATTTGTAAGGTCTGTCATCTCTGCGAATTACTCTCCTCTGTCAGCCAAATGTCTAGTATGTCCTTGAATGTTTGCTATCAGTCCTGGTAAGATGCAGCTGAAATGACTGAGGAAACTGTGCAGCCCTTCTTATATAAGGAGTACACCAAACAGCAGAGATAGGCAAAGGTGTTGTAGGTCTATAATACCGTTACACACTGCAAAAATATACGACTTTGGCACTAACGTTAGTGTGTTATGGAAACAAATATTTGTAACCAGTTTGAGCTTCACCACATTTCAGTATTCTGCAGTAATCCTTTGACAATGTGATGCTTGTTTTTGCCCTTTTAAATGATGAAAGCTCAGTCCTGGCTACCATTTTTACTACACCCATTTCTGTCATATTGCCTCTCATTGACCATCTGTATAAGAAAACCAGTCCTTTTCATGCTTCCTTTTTTTTTGACATCAAATCACATTTAGTAAGTCAGCCTTGGGTTGCCCTTGGAAACCAAATCCAGCATCCAGAGATTGGTTCCTTTGCTGCTCTAATAAATTGGCAACCACTACCCGAACGAATATAGGTGTCAGGTAGTCTCCATATAGACTTGAGTACATTGCATTTATGTGTTTTATTGCTTCTGTAGTTTCTCACTAATCTCCACACAATATTATCCCCCTGCCTTATCAGGATTTCAGGATTTAAGGAGGCCTGCTGCCTTTTTTTTTTTTTTTTTTTCTCTTTTCCTTTCATGTTTTATCTCCAAAAAGTTTAGATACTCTCTGAAAAGCTTGGTGCTGTGATGTTTCCACTGGTTTCCTAAATGGAAATCTAAGGTAAAGATGGAACTAACAGTCTTTAAGGTAAGAAAACTTTTTAACCAAAGAGGAGAGGAAATATTTTCAAGGATAACCTTTTGGTTAAGACCAATAATCAGATTTAGTGTGGATACTGTCATTATGAAAGGAATGAATGAATCTGAGAATCATTGTCCTGTCCACTCACAGGGTTCTGAAAATAAAATGAAGCCTTTACAATGATCTGTCATCCTGCTTATGGTCACATTCCTTTTAACACTTTTTTCTTCTTTTTCCATTCACAAATCAAACAGTTGATATTTCATGCTTGTTGCCAGCAAAATAAACTACCACCCACTTTGATTGTGGGAGCAGAAAACAACCTTAAGTGGAAAGTGACTGTGTACAGGATAAATGATCCCTTTCAAGGTTTCTTTACCTTGTGTTCAGTCTGGTGCTGGGAGACAAGAAATTGCCCCTTTTGAACAATTGGTACTAATTCACATCCTGGTTGGCAGTCTAGAGCTAGAGCACAGAAGAGAGACTTGAATGAACGTGGAGTCTGAACTGACATAAAATTAAAAGCAATTTCAGCAGCAAGAACAAAAACACACTAGTGGAGGACGTGAGGAAACTCATATCGATGGCTGCAAAAACGACAACTGGACAAAGGGTAACATAGCCTCCCTTTTCAATAAGGGGAAAATGGATGACCCGGGGAACTACAGACCAGTCAGTCTCACCTCTGTGCCTGGCAAAATCTTGGAGCAGATTCTCC
>JANHGB010048869.1:7456-19014 GCA_026283785.1 Coracopsis vasa
CCTCACTTGGAGTATTGTGTGCAGTTCTGGTGTCCTCAACATAAAAAGGACATGGAACTGTTGGAACAAGCCCAGAGAAGGGCCACGAGGATGATCAGGGGACTGGAGCACCTCCCATATGAAGACAGGGTGAGAAAGTTGGGACTGTTCAGCCTGGAGAAGAGAAGGCTGCTGAAGAGACCTCAAAGCAGCCTTACAGTATCTGAAGGAGGCCTAGAAGGATGCTGGGGATGGACTATTCATTAGCGACTGTAGTGATAGGGTAACGGCTTAAAACTTAAACAGGGGAAGTCTAGATTGGATACAAGGAAGAAGTTCTTTACTGTAAGGGTGATGAGGCACTGGAATGGGTTGCACAAGGAAGTTGTGAATGCTCCATCCCTGGCAGTGTTCAAGGCCAGGTTGGATAGACTTCAGTGACATGGATTAGCATGAGGTGTCCCTGTCCATGGCAGGGGAGTTGGAACTAGATGATCTTAAGGTCGTTTCCAACCCTAACTATTCTATGATTCTATTCTATGATTCTATATTTCATTTATCTTTAAATATTAGATGCTTTCAAAGAAACTGAAGCTTTTCTAATTTTTTTGCAGCAATGTTAACAAAGCCATGTATTGGAAAGATAGAATGGATCATTGTGATAATCATTGTTTAATCTCGTATAACATAGGTCAAAGGACTTTCATTTCAGTGGTTTGATAAAGTCAAGCTTTCATAGACTTATATTAACCAAAGAGTGGAAGTTGATGTGGAATATGATTTGTGTGTATATGTCTTGGTCTGCCATTTGCATTCAGTGTGAAAGTTTTTCTCACTTTTTGTTCATTTGTATTTTACTTCTTTCATGAGTTAATCCTAAGATTAATGGGTAGTTTGAGCACTGGTATATAGCTCTGCAAGCATGCACATCCTTCTAACTCTTCACTAACACAGCCTAACTCAATGATGTTAGAAAAAATAATAGTTGGTATAGCTGCTCACCTTTGCCAGTAAACATCTTGTGACTGGAGTTTATAAATTTAATTGTCTCTCTTACTTTTTACAGTTGTAAAGAACTGTGGAATACTGGTTGAACCTCCTGTGAATATTTTCCGCCTGCAATGTAATTTGTTCCTCCAGCAAGTATTAGCAACATGGCTAATATCTCTTTAGTATGTTGTATATTTTCTTATCACAGTATAACCAATACACAGCTTTAAATAGTCTCTGACACCATTTCTCACATCTGGTGCTTCACTCATGAAATCTCATCCTCCATCTCTGGCAAACAAGTCACTTATTTTGTATGATGAGAGACTGCCGATTCCAAGACGTAGGTAGCTTTGAATCATTGATGAGGGTAACACCATTATATACTGTAATATAAACACCAGTAGCCATAACCAGTTTATTTTGCCAGGATGAAATATGTCCCAGCAAAGCTACAAAGTATCTGAAGTCAGAGCATGATTAGATCTCCATTTTTTATGTTACCATCTGCAAGCACTATAGACTTTTGAAGTGGGGGAAAAAAGCACATTTTTCTTCCTGAAAGTGACAGCTTTTCCAAATGTTGCAAAACCTCCATATAACTTAAGCATACTACAGAATCATGCAGCTTAGGTTTCTGTTGCATTCATTTAGGTATTTCATCTTCTAAGGTTTTATTTACCTCTTTGCCCCTTGATTCAGAGAACTCTCACGACTTGTTATAGCTAAAACTAAACACATACCACTATTTCGTCTATGATTAAAAAAGCATTTCTATTTCTCTGGTTTACCTCCAGAAATGAACATTTTAATGCAGTGAAAAATGTAAACATTGTAAAATGAGGTATTAGTGCTGCATGTATTAAGCTGAAATATGTGGGTTTCTCATGCATAATTATAAGGCGACATCTTGCCTAAACATATCCAAATACTGTACCTCTTTCACACAAGATCAGAAAAGGCTGTTAAATCACAGTTTATTTTTCTGTGAACCTATATCGTCCCTGGGCTGTTTAGGCTACAGTTAGTTTATTTTCACCTTTGAAGATTAAACCTTCTGTTTCTAGAACATATTGAGGAAAAGATGATATACAGTTATTTTGCTAGAAAGATGGTATTAAACTTTTAAATGTCTCTAAGTAAGAAATATATAATATCTCTTCATATCTTTGTGGCTACCTGCACAGAATACATGACACTGTATTTATGTCATGTTGGATTTCAAAAATGGAATTGGAAGACAAAATTTCTTGAATTTTATGTATTGATCAGATAGATAAAGTCTACTCCAAATTCACCCCGAAGAAGTAACTTTAAAATTGCTAAAATTGCCCTAGTTGTGCCTCTCTGATAGAATTGCTATCAATTATGAATGGTTGCTCTAGCTGAAGAGATGATGTGGGGAAAAATCCCATTAGGAAACAACACAACAAACCTGAATAAGTACTGTATAATACATATTTGAATACATATTTGAATAATATAATACATATTTGAAAGATGCAAACTTTAGGTTTCCAATCTTGACAATTGCATGGTGTATTTTTCTTTCCTTGCTTCTGTTTATTCCTTCTGGTTTCAAACTTAAACAGGGGAAATTTAGATTGGATACAAGGAAGAAGTTCTTTACTGTAAGGCTGGTGAGGCACTGGAATGGGTTGCACAGGGAAGCTGTGAATGCTCCATCACTGGCAGTGTTCAAGGCCAGGTTGGATAGTCTTCGGCAGCATGAGGTGTCCCTGCCCATGGCAGGAGAGTTGGAACTAGATGATCTTAAGGTCCTTTCCAACCCTAACTATTCTATGATTCTGTGTTCTATGATTCTGTCTTTTGCATCTTTGTTATTTGAAGAAAACACTATCTTTGTTACACACTTACTACAAGGCTTGAAGTATTTCTGTAGCAACACTGTCATAGGGAGGACAGTTTAAATATCAGAATTAACTACAAATATTGTGTATAGGGTGGATCATGGCACCATGAAGATTTGCTCATGCCCCTTCCTCACCTCGTCATTTATCTATATCTTCAGTTTATACATCAGGATGTTTTCATGACAAATTCAGGCCAGGATGCCTCTATATATTCTATATTCTTCTATATTCTATATTCTATATTCTTCTACACTGGTCTACAAAGAGTCAGTACAACTCCTCTGGGGTTTATTGTTCTTTTCTGATTACTTTCACTATTGCTGCCTTCATTTTTATTAAACTTTTATTTTAATCTCTCTTTACCATATGTTTTCTTTCTCAGCATTCCCAGCTCTAGCTACAGAAGCAATGAATCAAAGCAGTGAATTTTACATTCATTTTGAGGCCGGGGAGTCTGCAAATATGCTGTTATTTTTCCTCTTGTAATTTTTCAGAGCCTAGGATTTGTTCATCAGATAGCCCTGTCCCACACAGTTACAATTTTACCTTTAAAGCATACGGTATTCTAAAGTTCACCTGGCTCCTGTGATACCAATTTTCAGAAGATCTGGTTGCTGTGAAATTTAACAAATCCCAGCATGAGCAGAGACATTCTGCAGAAGATCCAAAGATTAACGGAAAGGCATGAGCACAGGTAAAACACCACATGGAAAACAACATTACTGCTGGTTTCTGTACTTAGTGAAATATTCGCAAGGATTGTATGCTCAGGCACAAGCTATAAGGAATTACAGAAGTCTAGAATATGAATTACTGAGTCACCACAGCAAAAAAATCATATGGTTTACATGGTTTGGCTTTTTAATTAATGTCATTCTCTAGGTAAGAAATTCTGTGGGGAGTAAAAAGTTCAGAGGATCACTCAGACTGTGCATAGACCTGACAATAAAGGTACATATTTCTTTGATGAGGTGACGGTATTTGCTAAGCCCTTAATGTAACCTCTACCAGGTCTCTAAGAATACCCTAAAACTGCTAGATTTTTTAAAAATCAATTTTTCACTAATATCTATGTTTCAAAAGAAACAGTTGGAATGAAAAATATTGATGGTATACAATTTTGTCCTTTCTTTGGTCAGGAGAAAGTTATTCTTCTGTATCTTCATTTCTGTCCATGGAGTGGTCTGTGAGAAATCTGGACATTTGGACATCCAGTTGACGTGGAGATTATAATAATTAGGAGGTAATTTGAAAATAATTTCTTGTAAACTAGCCAATGTAATGTGTTTTGAGGCACCAGCTGAGTATGAATAATTTCATGCTTACATTAACTCAGCAAACTATATTGAATAGTTTATAAAGATCGTAACTAACATATAACTAAAGATCATAACTGACAGTTTGCTGCAGGATTCTTTCTGTTACTGTCAGGATATGTCTGTTGCTTCAGGAATCGATATAGAGCAAGAAAACAAACCCTACTGATATTCCACAGGCTTAAAGCATATAGCTCTGTAGAAATAATCTAATCTCCATTTATTTATTTTACAAACATGAGGACAAAATAAAACAGTTCAGATGCTATAACAATCAATTCATCTATTATGTCTGTGATTCTTCAAAGGTGAATTATAAAGTGAGTCTCCTGTCCCATCACAAATCCTAATGTAATGAATAAAAACCAGTTATTGCACAAAATAAATAAACCACAATGCAAAACTGGAACCATATGAAGTTCATCTAAACTCACCATAAGAGCTCAACATGAGCAATATGAAAGTCAGGTTTACAATCAATCATGATTTAAATGAGATCATCCGCCATTAACATACAGGTTTCTATAGATTACTAAGCCTCTAGGACTAGTTAAGGTAAAGATACCTAAAATATACAGAATATATTGCCCTTCATTTAAGAGGTGAATATGTCTCTCATATACAATTTTGTTCAGTGATTTCATGAGTAGGGATGAAAAGGCACGTTTATATAAGGACACAGTAAATGTGCTGCTATCATTGCTGTTCCTGGAGAATGTGGATTGAGACCTATGCTGACGAAAACTCCAGTTTTACAACATGGAGGGATGCTCATTTATGCAGGCTAGGAATTTCCTCTGCATGGAGAATGTTTGGTCTTGATAATTCTTAATCAATTCATCTGCCTACTGTTGAGTGTCCTCTCGCTGCCCAAATTATCACACAGTCTTGAGCCTGACACCACATACACCTCATTTTCCTTGTTGTCAGTAGGACTTTCACAGGCAAAACAGTTGCAGGGCTCAACCAATCATCCTAGCAAACTTCTAGCATGAACAAAAGAAAAAAATTCTTGGGTTTTTTTGCTCAACTATTTGGCATTTTTGATTGGGTTTATCTTCTTAAAAATGAATGATACTGCAAACATATAATAATTAATTTAAATAAATAGAACTTTTCTAATGTATATAAAGTGGTGTGTAATATTATGACACCACAGTTAATTTAAATTGTATTTATAACTGTAGTGTTTTTAAGTAGCTTGCGGTTAAAACATCTCTAAAAGTAATTAAAAATACAGGAACATTCCCTTTTTGTGATTTAATGAGTACTGTGAAAGACTGGAAGTAATTTCTAGATGACTGCTGGTTTAACTGCATGACTTCCAAGAATTTATAAAGTACAATAATATTTGGTTAACATTATATTAATTAACAGTAAACAAAATTATGAAATTCTGGAAATAAAATACTACTGGGAATGACAATGAGGGATCTGCAAGGAATTATGAACAGAGACAACAGAAAATGCTGAGGATGCATTTTTCTCTCTCAAATCCACTGTGTGGGAGGAGGAAAATAGAGAGGGACTTTCTAAACTGTGGAATTTATACGGGGGAGTTTGTTTTGATTTTAAGTTCTCTTTAACCTCAGATTTTTACAGGAGATACTTCCTAAAGCCATTTAGAAACACATATTTTTAATGAGCTGTAGGCAGTGCTAATGAACATGGTTTTATGAGGAAAAAAGATAAAATCAAAACCCATAAGCTATGTAGAACAAGGCAAATGGCATTCGCATTCTAACTTACAATATAACCATAAATACCTCAAACATCTCAAGGCTTGAAAAGTTCTGTGGAGAACTCTTTTACCTACATGTAAATGATCAGCACAATAATTTCCTTAAATATAGTTCAAGCCTCTGGTTACAATCTGTGTGCTGAAAAAGTAGGAAGGTAAACTATGATCAGATTTTTAAATATGCTGATAAAGAAAGGATTATAATTCATCTTTAAAAGGAGTTAACTGAAAAGACTGAACAAATTACATCTGTGAAGTGAATCATGTCACAAGGAATAAATGTCTGTTGGATCAGAATAGTACAAAACTGAATGGTAACAGTAGTATAAAAGTAAAAGAAAATAGGACTTCCATATCATAATTGAATGGTCAGAAATAAAAGGCAAACTAGCCATTTCTGAAATAGCCTAGCCTGCATCCTTGTGCATGCATTATAACAAATAGTGTAATATTCTGACACCATTTGTACTCACTCACAATGCGCCGGAAGCATTTGTGTAAGCAAACAAATTACATCTGTTCTCCATCAGCTACTGACCCACAGATGATGTTTTCATTTTAAATAATTTTTATATGTGTGGAATTTCTACTCCTCTTTTTTATCTCCGTTAATTTATTTTGCATTATGGGGAAATATATCCTCTGCTCAGAATGCTGGAGAAACTCTGGATTAATGTTTGAATCAGCTGAACAGTTGGCATTAAAGCTTATGACACAAACAGTTCATTAAAAAATATTGTTACATCTGCCTTGGGGCCAGTTACCTTCGGAAGGTCTGCAGTGAATAACATAGCACCCAAAGTCTGAAAAAGTTCCATGTAGGGGCTTATGTGTCTTGCAAGAGAAATTAGACTTTCCAAGTATAACAACATCTCTGTCATAAAAACTACTTTCCTAGATAATTTCAGTTATTTCCCTGTGAATATATTAGAAACTATGGTGAAAGAGAGAAGATCCAAAAATAGATAGCTAAAATGTTAATGAAATTATTTAATGCTGTGGTTTTTGTAACAAGTTCATAACGAGGCAACAAAAGTAATATTTCCCATTTACACCATGATGTGAAATCAAAATGTTACCATATTATTTTTCTCTGCTACTTCAGATTACATGTATATGATGTAAAAAATTAGGTCTTCATTGCTAAGAAAACCAGCCCTTTTTTTGTAACATGTTCGAGACCCCAGTTTAATTTTCTGTCTGGCTCCCCAGGAATACTGTGGCTTGGTGTGATGAAAGATAAGTATGGAAAGAAAATCTTAAAGACTGCTTTTGATGGAAAGAAAATATTTAACCTACATGCCATAAAATCAAGTTCTACTTTATTCAAAGCTGGAATATGTTTGCATAGTTGATCAGCTTCATCTCTCTTGGTATAGTTTTTCATATACTAGAAACAACTCACATATTTACATTTCAAATTTCATCTATTTTAAGAAAATAAGAAACAACAAAGGAACAGAACATAACATTAAGGACGTTTGTCAAGAAATACAGACATTATCAGTTAAAACTACATTATTAATACAAAAGACACAGAAGACAAGAATACACCACGTAAGAACCCCAATAACTAACAAATTGCTTTAACCTCTTAAGTATAGCTTTCTCAGGCTTTATAGTATGCATAAATATTTCTCAAATCTGGGCCTTCCAAACTCTTAAACACATGTGAAATGAGTAACTTTAAATATCTGCAGATGCCAGCTGGCTTTGTTTTGCAGATCTAGTTGTGACAGCAATGGCTATTTTCTTAGTGATTTTGCTCTTCATGCTCTTAACAATTGTTTGGGTACAGAACTTTAGCTGTAAATTATCGTTGTTTCCATTTAAGGCAGTAGAGCTAGGACAATTTAATTTATCTGAGTATTCCCAAAAGGCCACAAGGAGATGTTACAGCAAATCTGGAGACTGAATTAAACCCCTAAAGTGTGTAATGAATAGATTTAATCAACTCAAAATATAAATCTCAAGGCATATCAGTTGCAAACAGTTTCATATTGATAAAGAAAAAATGAATAGTCAAGCACTGTAGGAACAAAATGAACACAACATACTCCAATACACAGTAAAATGTAGAATTATTCACTGCTATCCTGTCAAATATCCAATTGGCTTTGTAAAATGTCTAATTGGCAGTGGCTCTGGAAGGGAGAGGATTTTTCCTTTGGTTTTCAGTATCAAATGTCAGCTACTTCATTCTAAATTTTCCCATTTCACTTTTCAAATGTGAAAAATTTCTATCAGAATTAATATATAGGTCACAATTATGAAGCGGTTAAATCACTCTGCTGGGAATACATCAATCAGATGGAGCACTTAGAAAAAGATTAAACTTTTATTTTTTATATTCTCTCTAGGATATGTTTTAGAAGAAATTCTGTGTGTTGGTAAAACCACTCCATCCAAGGGAAATATTGAAGTTATGTTTCTCCCAGAGTGTAGTTTTGATCTCTGGAAATTGAGTTTTGTAAATAAAGCATTATTGAGACCATGTCAATCTTCAACAATAGAAGGAAAGGTAAGTGGTCAATTTTCTCTTCACAGTGAAGGCAAATATTAAAGTTGCCTGAGCCTAGGACAGCATCATTCAGTACCTACTTAAAAAAAATGTTACTATTTTATAATAATATCACCTGAAAAAAGGCATTGTTAGTTTGGCATTAAGACCAGAAGTATCACTTTGCTATTCTAAGTGAGATTTCAGGACCCCAGATGTTTTATTTATCCATCAATAAACACTGATTAGGCTATGGATTCAAAAATGGGAAATGTGCATGTTAATGCACATTAATGTTATGCACAGGTTAACCTGTGACATAAATCACCTACCATATTGCCTCGTCAGCAATGGCAATTACTTGTCATTCTAGTGAGAAATCTGTCTGTACTACAGAGAAGGGAGGTGAATGACAGAGAAGTAGGGGGTGATGCTGACAGAAACAAAGCTCCAGAAGTCATGATCACATACTTATATGTTCAGATGCAAAGTTCCCTTTTCAAGAGATTTGAACAGTCAAGTAGCTTTTTTGTACTGTTAGGTTTGTGAGCTTTTTTTTTTTTTTCAGTAGAAGGCAAATTACTTGGAATGTTATTGACAGATATATAATAGATGTTTAAACACCTCTAGGAATTAACTCTGTTTTATGAAGCTGTGGTACTAGGTTGTGAGTAGCGAGATGGAACAGAAGAGTGCGAGGAGTCCTCCCCTGCGGAAGGAGTGGCAGAGGCAGTGTGTGATGAATTGACCACAACCCTCATTCCCCATCCCCCTATAGCTGGATGGGGAGAAGGTAGAGAAAATGGGGAGTAAAGTTAACCCAGTAAGAAGGGAGGGGTGGAAGAATGTGGTTTTTAAATTTTGATTTCATTTCTCATTATTCTACTCTGATTTGATTGGTAGTAAATTAAATTTTCCCCCAGTTGAGTTTGTTTTGCCTGTGACAGTAACTGTTGGGTGATCTCCCTATTCTCATGTCAACTCAGAAGCTTTTCCCTATATTTTCTTTCACCTACCTGCTTGAAGGAGTTAAGTGTTAGAGTGGTTTTGGTGGACAACTGGCTTCCAGCCAGGGTCAAGCTACCACAGTTAATTGCATATTTAATCGGTGAATTTAACCCAAATTCTGTTTTTTAATGCAAAAATAAGTTCACTGGGAAGGCACTGTGGAAGAGACATTCTAAGGTGGCAGACTGTGTTGTGGGGAGCTCCAATGTTAAGACAAATCACCATGCAGCCCCCATTGATGATGGCTTCTTCAGAAAATGGCCATTTGTCTCAAAATGTGCCATGTTGATGAGAAAGAGGACCAAACCCCCCATCCTTTGAAAACCTTGTGTCTTTTGTATTTTAGACATATTCCTAACCCACAAAAAAATTTCTTAATTCTGATAGTACAGCCATGTTTTCCTGCTACTAATGCTTATGCATCCCACAGAACATATGTAACTTATTTTTTCCTCTTTTTTGCATGTTCCACTTAATTTAGATTAAATGCAAATAAATTGGATGCAATCCCATAGTTTCTGTTTGTTTGTTGGCAATTGTCCTGTTTTGTTTTTGAAGAACACCCAGGATTCTAGCAATCCCATTTTGAGCAAGAACTATGGACCTATATTGCCCTCAGCTGAGTGTGCCGGTTTAAGTTCATGAGATAAAACTTGGAGTAACTCAGTCATACCTATCTCAGTCATCCTTCAAACTGACTCATTGTTCAATTATCTAGAACTATTTTGGTAAACAAATTGTCACTACAAAACATAGATTGTTAAACTTTGCTGCTTTGAATGACAAGCTCCAACCCTTATTTCTAGAGTACTTCTGAGCACTTGCTGAGGAAATTTTAAGCCTCCCCTCTTTAGAGGAGCATATCAGAGGTTCACTTCTAAAGATTTTATCTTTCTGTTCTTTGTGTCTTCCCTTTTGCTCTGACTGCAGAAACAATTGAAAATTTAGACTGTGCATTTCTTCCTGAATAGGAAGAACCATGCAGCTATATCAGCCGTGAGACGCATTTGTTCTTTTTCTGTTGTTTATTGCAACCATGAAAAAGATGCATGTTAACTTTAGTTATATAGCCACTTTGCTGTTCATGGAATAGTTCTTATTGATTGTTTTATTGCAGTTTTCCAGAGCAGCCAGTATGGTTTCAAGCTTAGATTGTGTTTGGCCTGACTTAGAAGCAATAGCAACCTGGAGCACTCAAGTAATAGGAGCATGTTTACCAGATAAAACACTCTGAATCTCTGTGCATTCCAAATAACACTGTGATATTTGACTTGAGGTATCTGAAGATGTATTAGGGAGAATATCCTTTTCTTTCAAACAAGAACAACTTCAAAGTTCCACTCAATAAAGAAAAAAAAAGCCAAACAGAAAACAAACCAGGGAACTTCACTTTCCCAATATACACTGCAGTACTTTGCTCATTAACGCAAACAGGCTAAAGACAAATTAAAGACAAATTAGCTAGTTGGATAAACTAAATCTTAGTAAACAAGAAATTCAAAGAAAACATGAGTTTTGGCTATGAAAGAGATCACATGCATGCATTGACCTTTTGGTACCCAGAAGACTTCAACCTTGTCTGTGACTTGGTAGTCAAGAAAAGCACAGACAATTGATGTGGTGACATATAATGGACTTCTCAACCATAAAACCTTAGTTTGACCACATTAAAATCTAATATATTAATCCACAGCAGTCAGTTATCAGTCACAAATCCACTGTAATTGTTCAGACAATATGAAAGGGATTTATACGTCCATAGCCTTAAGGCCTATATTGTACTCAGTTGCAACAGAGAGTTCATTAAAAAAAACATTTCATATTCCTAACAATCTGTCATCTGTTTCAGGTGATTGCAATAAGAAGAGGATAACCCAAATGAATAAAAGCTCATGTAAGGAGATTTTTCTTATTCGTAGAGCTCATCAACCTGATGAATTTGTGCTTTAGAGAGGTATTAAGATGGAGCATTAAGAGAGGGAACATAAAAACATTTTTGTGGCTTCATAGAATCATAAAATCATAGAATAATTAGGGTTGGAAAGGACTTTAAGATCATCTAATTCCAAACCCCCTGCCATGGGCAGGGACATCTCACACTAAACCATGCCACCCAAGGCTCTGTCCAACCTGGCCTTGAACACCACCAG
>JANHGB010048869.1:19114-31656 GCA_026283785.1 Coracopsis vasa
GGTCTCACGAGAGCAGAGCAGAGGGGCAGGATCACCTCCTTCGACCTGCTGGTCATGTTCCTTTTGATGCAGCCCAGCATATGGTTGGCTTTCTGGGCTGTGAGCACACACTGAAGCTGGCTCATGTTAAGTTTCTCATCAACCAACACCCCCAAGTCCTTTTCCCCAGGGCTGCTCTGAATCTCTTCTCTGCCCAGCCTGTAGCTGTATCTGGGATTGCTCCAACCCAGGTGTGGGACCTTGCACTTGGCATAGTTAAACTTCATAAGGTTGGCGTCAGCCCAAAATACAAGTATGTCAAGGTCCCTCTGGATGTCATTCCTTCCCTCCAGCGTATCAACCAAACCACACAGCTTGGTGTCATCTGCAAATGTGCTGAGGGCGCACTCAATCCCACTGTCCGTGTCACTGACAAAGATGTTGAACAAGACTGATCCCAACACCGATCCCTGAGGATCCCTTCATGTTTCAATAAGACCTAATCTGACCCCACCTTTGCAGCCACAGAGACACCACTGTTTTTTTTGCATAAATTTCAACCAAAATTAGGATGATGATCATTTTGTAGGAGTCTGGAACCTGTTGCACTATTCTGCTGAGGCTCACACCTCAAACTGCCTAAAAAAGCTAAGTACTACCTTCTGTTTAACCCTATATCTCCAGCAATGTCATTGATTCTTCATGGTTCTAACATCAAAGCAAACAGTGAAAAGCTTGCATTTTCTTTATGAATGGTAAGGTCATGAAAACTTAATAAAAGATTCTGAAGAGGAATTCTTTCCCAGTATCACATTTTAGCCTTTCTGAAATAGTGTCTCTTTATACAAAACAATGTTCTTTTTTTCTTATTACAGGAAACCAAAAGCTGTAACTACTAAGCTGTGGTCCAATAACAACATCTCATCTATTATTTTCAGAAATGCATGTTAAAGGACAAGTAATAAATAGAAAGAATTGAGAACATTGACTGTTCTGAGCTTTGAAAGGATTCAGTGACTCTTTCTCTGGCAGTAGTACAGGATGCTTTTTTTTCTTGTAGTCTTTGAAGCTTCCAGGTTTTAAACAGGCTAAAATTAAGTTAGAAGACATCCTGAATCTTTTCTAAAATACTTAATCTTTCACACACATTCTACCAGCCAGAATAACATCACCAGGTTAAAAAGATCTTTAGTCACAGTTGGTAATGAAAAGCAAATCTATTTCGCTTTCCAAGGCCAGTATGATTTTTCTTAAATTAATTTTTCCTTTTTCCTAATGTTTTAATATATGTTGAAATTTATAAATATTTTATATTACTCCAAAAACATCCACAAATATTACTTGCATACCTCCTCCTTTATTAAGTAGAGAGTCAAGTATTTTTGGGGATGTTTTGAATTTGCTTTGAGATTTTTGAGGGTTTTACTGGAAATCTCTGATATACATGACCATCAGAACATGCTAAAGATTATTTGTCAGCATTTTACTGTCACAGAAAATTTTCAGGTGAGAATAAAAGGAGGAAATAACAGAGAAGTGGCAATCACTGTAAATCATATAGATATCATTTGCAACAGAAGTCTGGGGCAAGGAACTGGGAAGCAGGAAAATTTGATGTTTCACTGGTGAAATCAATTTATGTGATCTAAGCAGAAACAGAAAGGACCAGGCAAGAAAGACAGAAAGTCAGCTGGAAATAAATCATTACATTGCATGTACAGCCAGTGCTCAAACTGGTAAGGAGTTAAGAAGAAGCTTGGAAGACAGGAAGATAAAAAGATAAGAACTGCCTAGTGAGGAAACTTCAGGACATCTTCTAGCCTTCCTTCTGACCTTTCTCCTATGATAGTTCATTGTGTAGGCTGCAGTGAAAAAACAAGATGTTCCCTCTCCTGGCAATAGGAGCAAGCATAGTGTTTGACTTTAATTATTACTGTCATCTGAAACCGGTTTCTGGCTAAATGATGCAATGCACTGCACTTTGATCAGTGGTACTGCAGAAGGCAGAACTGGAAGAAAGAAGTGGAGAGAGCAAAAGGAGGAAAAGAATAATGAAGACAGGTGTAGAAATGAGAAAAATGTAGTTCTGCTGCCTAGACAGATGAAACTGGAGAAAAACATTAGAAGAGAAGGAAAAGACTTTCCTAAAATGTGCAATGCACATTTCCATATAATGAGAATATTCACTTGCTTAGGACATCATGGTTTTCTAGTGAAAAGTGATTCAAAACCCATAAATTCTTATATAGTTTATTACATCACAAAAGCTTCCAGTGAGCAATAATCATAAAGCTAGAGTAGAAACTGCAATAATACTTTCGTCAACAGGGGGAACATCAATGTAACAGAAAGACAATCCTAAGGGATGTATCACTAGTAGTAATATCTGGAGAGGAAAGTAATCTGCAAGAAAGAAATGTCAGGAAAGAAATAAAAATTATTGCCATAATGTGAAAGAAAGAGGTAAGCACAAGTCATTGTCTGTCTATATGGAGTATGAGTGATAGAAATAGAAAAGACCTAGTGTATTTGGCCCAAGTGGCATGGTCCTAACATAATACCTTAAATATTTTAGTTCTTTTCCTTTAATATTTCAGCAACAATTTTAGGAAATATCTTTGGAGGCAAGCAGACAGACTTCCTAGTATTAGGTAGGAAGATTTCCTTCATATGGAAATTCTTTTTATATAACTTATAGAATATTTTCTGACTCCTTATTTTCCTTCATTATGTTTACTTAGTCCCTTTTTCTACCAGTCAGTCTCATTGTGATCAATCATTATTACTAGTAAAATTATTTAGGCATCTTCATATTTAAGTCCCTTCTTCCCTTGATTCTTCAGTTGCAGACAAAATCAGCGCAAGGAAGGTTATCATTAAATGTGTGGTATGAACTATTCCCATCTTATCTCAGAATTTCTGAACAGGTCTAGGCCTGACTGCTCTAGAAAGGGGTATCTCAGATTTCATTATGTTATGGGCTGTCTTGATGCCATTTTGGGAAGTAGAGCAGTCACAGGAAAAGTCTTCAGGACACTATATTTTTTTAGGGTTTTCTTGCAAAGTAGTGGATTGTGAGGGTCTGCCTCACAATCTGTGCCCTAGTACTTAAATTTCTCAGCCTTAGGTAAGAAGAAGGACACCCAATTGTGCAACATGCATTTTCAGGCTTGATCCTATAAATACAGTACCCAAATAAAAATAAAGGTGTCGTCCTACCCGTGATGTCTGCTCTCCCATTTTCAACCTCAGGCAGCTGCAAAGCTGTCATTGTGTAGCACCATGCCCACCATAACTTTAAAATAGGAGTGATGGATGCTGCAAGTAATATATCAATAAGAGCACAGATCTCACTGTGCTTCCAAACCTCATTAAAACCAAGGTAAGGGATCTGACAGCAAATCTTCACAGAACCTCAAGCCATCTCAGCAAGTTGACATGACTCTACTTTATCACAGCCTATCCCACATGTTGCAAGGTGCTGCTCCCCCACTTAATTCCTGCTTCATCTGAGTACATCTCTTGCTCCAGTCAAGCACATGACAGTTGCAGGTTGTGGGAAATTCATGTGTCAGAAGTGGAAAATTTAGGTGGCTCTCAAGCACACTCAGATATCAAAAGCAGACATTAAAGTACATGATCAGAACAATTAGTGAATTTGCACTGGGCCATGGAAACTTATAATCACATTTAATACAGGGGGTCTGCGTTATGACAGCATAACAGCTTTGTCCACATCTCTTTTTTTCTTTTCCTAAGCTAGATGTTAGAAAGAGGCAAAGCACAAAGAAACAGATACTACTGCAGAAACACCAAAAGTATCATCTTTATGTCTGAAATACAGACAGTTTTGAGTCAAATCTGTTTTCATGTGCTTTGCATTCATCAGCTTTCTTTACCTTCAGTGTCCTGAAAGCATAATTTTCTAAAGGATTTGTTTCTCTTTAAAGGTCAGACAAGTGGGTGGCCATCAGACAAAGAACATTTGCAGAATAAACTTCCACATTAATACACTCAAACAACCTGTACATGTGCAGTCAATTCATTTTCACATGAAAGGTCAAAGTAAAGCAAGACTTCATGAGAAGAGAGAAAGATTTTATATAATTTACATATAAATATTGCCATTAAAAGCAAAAATTGAGAACAAGATGGTTTTGAATGACCACTATCGAATCTGTCAGTAAATTTAGAAAGTGTAAGAAAGAGGGCCAGGGGACTACATATCCCATGATTGATTTCACACAATACTAGCAGTGATGAGCATTAGAGGGGACAGAGCTAGCAACAGACTGATCTGCAAGAGAAGTGACAGTTACCAAGATGTGGAGTTACCAAGTATAAACTAGAAACAAGCTAGCCAGCTAGGAGCATATGGCTGCAATCCTTGAGAGAAAACTTTTGACTAAAGAAAGAACTAAAGAGAGAGAAAGATGATACATGTGAGTGTAAAGGTTTATATCTGAACATATGAAATGTTCATACACACTTTTACATAGCAGCTTTCTGTCTTAATCAAAATGGTCTTTAAAAGACTGGACCAAGAGGTTTAGAAATATATCTGTCTGTATAAAAACAGCAGCAGCAAGAAGAATAATAGAACTTCCACTATCTCTTGAAAATACATGCATAGGGATTTCTCTTGCACCTCTCTAATAAACTAGTCTAGAAAAACAAAGCAGTAAGTTTTTTTACATAAAGATGATTATTAGCTTTTAAAACAAACAGAAATAAAGCTGATAGCAAACTATTGTGCACTCTTAGGAGGATGCCTAATAAAAAGGAGAAAGACATGAAAAAAGTAGGAAAAAAAATGTGGATTTTGCCCTGCTTCAGGGAAATTTTTTCATACATCACAATAACAACCTCATTCACAGAAAGAACATTGCTTCCAATATGCTTTATTAGAGCATATTCTCATTTCACGCAAAACGAATAATGTAAAATAAAAACAGGAGTATTCCCATTGGTTGTTGAAACCAATTACATTTTTTTTTTACCTTTTGAAAATGTCAAGACCATTAGTCTGCACAACTGTGCCTCCTCTCAGTATTTGGGGGGGGTCCCATACCCATAGTGCTGAGTTCTGTGCAAATTAAATCCTTTCTGGCACCATCAAAAACATTTTATGCTTTGTACATTTCCAGTCCTGCTGAAAAACAGTAGGTGCTGACTTTGAGCCAAATCTGAACTTTTTTTTACAGCTGGATACCCTTGTGACTAACCACTCAGGAGTGATACTATTGTGGTCAGTGCCAAACTCCTACAACATGCAGATAGGCATGGTTTTTATTTCCTTCACTTTCTGCTAAACTGACATGCATTCCACTCTCCTGACAGAGGCCTTTTCAAGTGGTAATTTCTTTAAAGGCAAAGAAAAATCAGTTCAAATTAAGGTAGGAGTGTGAGATCAAAATTTCTCATCATTTATTGCAAGCAGTAAGTCATTAAGAAGTTAATAACCTCAAATGTCATGGTATTTTGGTGCTCACCACTGTAGCATTAAATTTAAAAATGTGATTATATAATCTGTGCTCATAGGTTAAACACTCATGTTCTGTCTCCTCCTACTCTGCCTAACCCTGAAATCAGCTGAGATGACTCCAGCAACAGCTGCCTGCCTTCGTGTCTTCCTGGACATCGGACAGACCTCACTGGTGGGGTAGGCTTAATCCAAAGCTACAGAAAATCTTCAATTTTCCTTTATGCCCAGATTACAAGTAGCACAGATACAGGACGTGAAGTCTGTCACATAAGCCAACTGTCTTGTTATTTCATGAGCATTTCAACTATGCTAAAACATAATGTGAGGGGAGAATTGGATACAAACAGCAACAGCAAATGGAACACAGTGCTAAATGTAAGTTTTAAATTAAACCCCACAGAAATTAAATTTAGAGGACATGAAGTCCACAGATTTTAAATAATCATTCTGTGATATACAAGTAAAAGTCGGGTTCACTGGCCATAGGTCAGGAAGGGTCTGCAAGGGCAGCTGTCAAACATGAGCACCAAGTGCCTCCGAACTAGCATAGAAAGGACATATTTAAAAGGCCAGCAAGGACAGGCCCTCTAATCTTTCTGGGGGAAAATTTCCAGTGCCTTTTTGAGGTGGAAGAAGTAGCATTAGCCAAGGTGAAAAAGACAAGCCATACAACATATAAGCAGTTTCAACAATGTGATGTTTCTGTTACAAAGTCTCATGTGGCCTGCACCTGGTGATTTCTCTGAAACAAATCAAGCAGGATGTTTATGTAGGTTTCTTTTCCATATGGTAAAAAAAATAAAAAATCTTTAGCTTTAGAATAAATTCTGGAGAAAGAATTAATGTGCAGTGGTGTTCCGTAAAGAAAGAAAGACTTCTCCAATTATCAAAGGTATAAATATGACTATAAAGAGCAAGCTCAGCTGTTGTGGTGGGTTGAGACTGGATGGACACCAAATGCCCACCAAGGCCACTTTAAAACTCACCTTCTTCAACTGGCCAGGGGAAAGAAAATATAAGGAAAGGCTTCTGGGTTGAGATAAAGACTGGCCAATTACCATCACGACAAAACCAGACTCAACTTGGGAAATTAGTTTCATTTATTACCAATCAAATCAGAGTAGGATAATGAGAAATAAAACCAAAGCTTAAAACACCTTCCCCTGCCCTGTCTTCTCTACCTCCTCCCATCCATGGGCAGGGGGATGGGGAATGGGAACTGTGGTCAGTTCATCACACATCATCTCTGCCACTCCTTCTTCCTCAGACGAGGACTCCTCACACTCTTCTGCTCCAGCATGGGGTTCCTTTCACAGGAGACAGCCCTCCACAAAGTTATCCAACCTAAGTCCTTCCCACAGGCTGCAGTTCTACTTGAACTGCTCCAGTGTGGGTCCCTTTCATGGAATGCAGCCTTTCAGCAACAGATTGTTCCATCATGGCTCTCTGCAGGGTCACAGGTCCTACCAGCAAACCTGTTCCAGCGAGGGCTCCTCTTTCCACGGGGCATAGGTCCTGCCAGGAGCCTGCTTCAGCATAGATTTCCCATGGGATCACAGTCTCCTTCAGGAAACCCCTGCTCCAGTGTAGGGTCCTCCCCGGGCTGCAAGTGGATATCTGCTCCAGCATGGGCCTCCATGGGCTGCAGGAGCACAGCCTGCATCATCAAGGTCTGCACCACAGACTACAGGGGAATCTCTGCTCTGGAGCCTGGAGCACCTTCTTGCCTCCTTTGACATTGACCTGGGTGTCTGCAGGGCTGTTTCTCTCATGTCTTCTCACTCCTCTCTCTGACTGCAGTTGCACAGTCTTTTTTCATCCCCTTCTTCAGAGGCATTACCACCATCACTGATGGACTTGGCCTAGGTCAGCTGCGGGTTTGTCTTGGAGCCGGCTGGTGTTGTCCCTGTTGGAGATGGGAGAAGCTTCTTGCAGCTCCTCACAGAAACCACACCTGTAGCACGCCCATTACCAAAACCTTGCCACACAAACCTCATACATCTTTATCCATAAAATACTAACTATAATGTACTCTTACCACTTCATTTATATAAACCTATAAAAGAAAGAAGCCATATCCCAAAAAACTTAGCTGTATAATTCACAAATAGAATAATTTTGGATAATTTTGTTGTTATTACTATTAATAATGATGTAAATTTTTTTAATTAATGGATAGATGTAACACAGGAGAACGATTCATCCATTAGAAGTCTTAATATCATTCCTTCACTGGTCAAGCTCCAGTATTTAAGCCTCTGTAATTGTTGTGATTTAACTCCAGCCAATAACTCAGCATCATGCAGCCACTCGGTCACTCTCTCCCTTCTCCCCTTCTGGGGCAGGGAGGAGAATTGGAAGAATGTAAATGCCACATGTTGAGATAAGAACAGCTTAATAGCTTAAATGTAACGCTGCTACTACTACTACTACTACTATGCAAATAAAATGGAGAGATATATAAATTGAAAACATAATAAAAACCAAAAAAGCATAACAGTAAACACAAGTGATGCCAAATGCATTTGCTCAGCATCCACTGACCAATACCCAGCCTGACCCAAGCAGCAGTCAGTCCCTTCTGGGTGACTCCCCCCAGTTTACATACTGAGCATGACGTGTTGTGGTATGGAATACCTCTTCAGCTAGTTTGGGTCAGGTGTCCTGTCTCTGCTTCTTCCCGGCTTCCTGTGCCTCTCCTCACTGGCAGAGCATGAGAAACTGAAAAGTTCTTGATCAGGGTAAGTGCCACCTAGCAACAACTAAACCATCGGTGTGTTAACAGCATTATTTTCAGACTAAAGCAAAACCACATCCCTTCCTCTTCCTTTTCCCCTTCCCCTTGCCCTTTCCTTTCCCTTTCCTTATCCTTTTCCCTTTCTCATTTTTGTTAACTGTTCCATTTGCCTCTCTCTCTCCTCACTGACCCATAACAATGGAATATTCTTAGTGCCATACAAGGACTGTATTTCATGTTTTCTGTCATTCCTTTGGTAGAGCTCATTTCAGTTTCTTATCAATAACCGAGCAAAGAACCATCAACAATCCCTAATTTTAGGCAATGTCCAGGCTGACTATATGCACACATTCTGTAGAAACCATTTTACTTCTCCCATATGCTGTTGCAGCTTTTCTCTAAAGGAGAGTTAGCACTCTGAAAATCAATCTTCCTATTTTAAGCTGTGGTCAGCCTCAGAAAGAGTGGTTATTCTAAATGTTTAATTCACAAACATTCTCCGTAACCAGCAATATTCCGCTAAGGTTTGAAGCCTGCTAACACACATATATACCCATACTATATACCTCACTTCCACAGGTGATAGCCACATGATATACTTCAAAGAAAAATACTTCTGATAAGCCCTTCTCTATAGAATGACTCCATACTCTGAACTTTCACCTGAGTCTATAATGTTGGAAGCCACCAATATTTAAAAAATAATGTTTGTATTTTATCCTAAAATCACTACGTATGAATGGAACTAGGCAAATACCTTTTTTTAGTAAAAGGCTTAATGGCTTATTTTGGTTTTTTTCCCTCAGAAATCCAGAATCACTATTAATTTGTATTGTTACAAAGAATGATTAATATATTATCAAACCTTTTGGCATGCTGTTTCATATTTTTGAAGGGAGAAAAAAAATAAAGATTTTCACAGAACTGGATAGGGATATGGATCCACTAAGCATCTCATAATAGGCAACCCTCAAGCATGTAGAATTGGTGGAACATAGGCAGAGTTCATTGGCGGGTCTAAAGGGAAGTCATTCATGAAAGTATAGCTTTCTAGGTAGCTCAGAAGCTTTCAAGGCCATGTTTGCTACTGCCAATTAATTTAAAATCTTTGAAGCTTTAAGGTAAGATTTATTCTGTTGAGAAATTGAGAAACTTCTAATGTGAAGAAAGAAAGATAATACATTTCATAGTCTCTTCAAAATGACTGTAGGTATTTGGAATCACTTAAAATTTTACACATTAGGATAATATTTTGGGGGAAGATTAGTAAATGTCATGCAAGAGAAATGCTCAAGGCATGCATGGGCTGCAGATTAAGTAATTGTGCTGATTATCAACTGGATGCAAAAAATAGGCATAAGTAATGGGATATCACAGTCATGCAACTATGTAGTAATTGAGAGATATTCAAGAAACTGGAAAGGCTAGTTTATTTTGCCATAGAAGCATCTCACTAAAGAGACATATGGTCCAAACACTGTGTCTTTGGCTTCCTTTAACCCGTATGCGTTTACACTAACTGAAGATCTGATTCATCAAATTTTATTTCCTGTGGATTCTGGATTTTGGTTTTAATTTAATTGTTCAACCATTGCAATAAAATAGATGATTTATAGTAAGCCTGTAGACTGTGTAGTTTAAATTTTATTTCCTCTAAATAGCGGAAACCTCATATAATGAATTCTCGCTTACCTCCGATAACAGCTAAAATCCATTAACTTCATTGAAACTAGTCATGTGCAGGACATTAAGCATATGTATATGATTTTTGTAGAATGAGTTTAATTTTATTCTCATTAAGCTATAGGAGTAGGGTTTGTTTTTTTTCTTTTTTTGAGAAAAGAAGGGGAAATTGGGGCAAGTTTTTAAAACATACTTATTTATTGTATGTCACTCTAGTAAGCCAGAACAAGCAAGACCTAAGAATGATGACTTTTCCTTTCAAGATTATGCAATTATCTGTCTAGAAGTAGAAAATACAGTAATAAATGATAAAATGTATTCTATTGTTCGATATGTTATATTAAGGATAGTATTTTTAAAATATTCCAGGATGTATATATACTTTGCAGTACAGAATATTCCACCTTGTTTGGGATATGCATTTTCTTGCTTTTTTATGCTGAAATAGTAAGACACATTTTTCAGTTACCTGGCAGCTTTAAAATGTGAAAATAATTAAAATGAAATAAATACTCTTTTTCTCTAGGGTTTTTATGTTGGTTTATTTTTCTGCCACAGAGTTCAGACCTAGCTCCAGATCACAAACCCTGAAGTGCTACAGGCATGCTCATAAACAGGGGTTTTGGCTGGGCAGATGCAGTGTGAAACCAAGTATTTTGCTATTGAATATATTGGAGCTGGCTTCCATTATCTGTGCTTGGGAGATTTAATTTTCCCTGTTATTTCACTTATTTGCTTTCCCTATATCCAAAAACCTAGCAGGGTGTACATAGGCCAGTTCATTTAACAGTGTTCATTAAACATTGTTGAGATTTTGAGCAATATTGCACATGAATGTGCTGTTGCACATGAAGCTATTCAAAATGTGGCTGCCAAGGAGTGCTCTCTGTGGAGTCATAAGCTAGGTGATGAAGTGAAGATATGAGATTCAGCTAGCCTGGAAGGAGCCTTGGCTGGGAAAGTGAAAAGTTTTTAAAACAAGAGGCACTGGGTTGGGGGAAAAAAAAAAAAAAAAAAAATAAAAACAATCAGTTTTCAAGTTAGCAGAAGAAATAACAAATAATTGCTAACATCTCCACATGTATCAACACTAAATAAGGAAACATCTTATGCTGTTCAGAGAACTCAAAACAAAACTTGTTGTTCATTGTAGTGCCCGAGGAAGGATGAGGCTCTCTCCAACTCCACCCTCTACTGCAGAGCAACTGGGAAGCACCTTCATTGCCTTAGTGTACATATCCTGGAAATTACTTCAGCAAGGTAGCTGTATACCGTTTAATTTAAACTGATCAGGGCCCACACTTCAAAAACACAGCTAGAGTAACAGTTGATGTTGCAGATAAAGTTTCTTCCTATCACTTATGGGAAACTACAGGGATGCACTAAATTCCCTGCTTATGTTGATTCAAGCTTTTACCTGTCCTGATGCAAGAAGAAAGGCATCTCAAGAAAGTTCTCAAGCCTGTAATGTTGTACAGAAACAACTGAAAGATTCATTGGGTGGATGGAAAAGAAAGTAGAAGCATGTGCAGACTAATACACTTAGCTATTCAACTTACAAAGCAGTTGTATTTTTTAATTTCAAAGTATTTGAACTGTGCTGGTAGCTAGGATTAGGACTCAGGGCTACCCTAAATAGATTGTATCAACCACCACACTGTGAAGTCTGTTACACTGTGCAAGACCAAATGACCTGAGCTATTTTAACATATAGTGTGCTAATATTTTAATATGTAGCATGTTATAATATGTCTTGCACTCAGTAAACAGGATAGGTGCCCGTGGGTGCCTTGACCAGAAGTCCTCTTGAAATAACAAAAAAGAAACCACAGAATACATCTAAATTAGATGTGAATTCTCAGATGCACTGCTGAGCTGTAGCAGGAACACTGGTGTGGACAAAAAGCCGAAAAAAAGAAAAAAAAGAAAGAAGAAGAAAGACTATTCTGTGACTTGGTCCAGATTTGTTGCCAGTGTTTTGGGTGTGAATATTGCTTAGAAAAGACTTAATCTCTCTTGCAAATTACAAAATTTTCAAGTATTTTCCTGACTCTTCACCCATTGAAACAAAACGTATTCCAGAACCAGCTTTAAATTACAGAAATACTACATTTGCTGTAACAGAAATATACAGTAACACAGAAAAGAGGAGGGAGGATTTTTTCTAGTTACTGATTTGTGCATCACACAAAGGTATGAATAGATTTAAATTCTGTGTAAAATACCTATAAAATGTATGTATTTTACAGTTCACATTTGCTGTTAAATGGAGGGAATTAAAATGTCCTTTTATCTAAAGTGATATCAGATAGTGTATGAAAATCCAGCCTAGAGGTCAGATAATGCTGAATGACGATCAGTCTTCCCCTGCAACTTCAGTACCGAAAGGTAGCTAGCTTTGATCTTCCATTATTTACTCAAACTGACAAGGCTTTTTTAGCTCCTTGAAGACAGAGCAGATTTCAGTTAAATTCATGTCAGGGGCCAAAGCTGTGCCTTAACCCCAGCTGAGGATTGAACTCCCAACCTTCCAGTGCAAGGATACATTTGACTCCAGGTCACTTGCTTGAGCACTGTGTCATGTACAAAGCTGCATGCTGTTATTCCAGCAGACTAGATTTACCTGCTCATCTGGGTTAACTATGCTCCTGATTAAAT
>JANHGB010048870.1:0-22676 GCA_026283785.1 Coracopsis vasa
TGCCTAAGAGCTCATCTCAGTCTCCCCTCTGGCAGGTTAAAGCCATTCCCCTTGTCCTGTCCCTACAGGCCCTTGTCTAAAGCTGCTGCAGTCACTGACCAAACTCTTGCTCCGCTCTGGAAACACCCAGTGCCACAAGGGAAGACCTGGAGGTGCATGCAGTTATGTTTAAAAAGGCCTCCTTCCGCTTTCCTTTTTATATTAATACGCAAATGATATAATTCCTATGATTATAGAGTCTGAGGAGCGTGTGAGAGCAGCAGCTTCTCGGGAATCTTAAGCACTTTAGACCTGAAGCCAGATCTGAATCTGTTCTCTGCATTCTGACACCAGCATTTTATTGGCCTTTTGGAAAGTACAGTCTTTCTAATAGAAATCGCACCCTGACAGTGGTAACAGTGTCCAGGCACAGGGGTTGGAACAAGACCCTAAAAGCAGCTGATTTTCATTCGTTCCCAAAGGAGGATGTGTTAAATCTGTCATTAACATTTATACAAAGGCAGCTGCATCCTTGCAGTAGCTGAGTGCCGGCCACCAGCCACAGAGGAGGTATTGGCAGCACTGCAGGAACACGCGTTTGACCTGGAGGAGCACAGTGACCAACTGCATCAATCAGGTCGAGGGAGTGAAATGGGTCTAATCCCAGCCTCACGCTCGCTCCTGTCGGTCCCTGCCTGGTAACAGGATTTGCTGCCATAAGCTCCTGGAAGCTTAGGTCCTGAATAAGCCAAGATTCTCGGAACAATCCAGGGCTGTGTGCGCAGGGCTCGTGCCTCGCACGTCTGCCCTTGGCTTGGGTGCACTGGTGGAGCCAAGTCCTTGGGCAGGTACCTTGGTGTGGGCCCTGGGCTCTCACTTCATCAGCTTTGTTGAGATTGTGCCTCGTGTTAAATGCAGGTGCTTGGGAAATGGAAGGTCAGAGTTCCACAAGCTATTTAGCTAATGGCTCTGGGCATGGCTGAGAGCTGCAACACAGCCACATCCCCCCGATACCATCTCATCTGATGTCTCTGCGCCATCGGATGCTGCTGGAGCAGAAGCGGCTTTTTAGAGCTCCCAGCCCTGCCAAACCACGCTGTGAGTGTTCACCTTGAGGCTATGCAAAGACTCCAGGTCAATAAAACGTGTTTCAGAAGTCCCATCACCAGAAAACAATGTTTGATGATAGTCCTGCTCCTGGAAAGCCTCTTGCCTGGACGCACTCAGCCTCAAATTGCTCTGTTCATCTTTCTGTGCAATAAGCTGTGATGCTTCCTGGAGTCAGTGCTTTCTCAGGGCATCAAGCCACCTTTTCTTGCCATGGAAGCAATGGAGCCAACACAACACAGTGATACCCTGCAGACACCTTGGGACAGGAGCCAGCAGCAGCTGCTGCTCACCCCGTGCCGTGGTGGCCTTTGTGCTGTGCAGGTTCATCATGTGCTGAGGACGTGAATGAGTTACCTTTAAACTTCACATCTCTGGTGCTGCTGCCTGTGCAGGCCGGGACCGGCAACTTAGGCTACAAATGCAGGATTACTTTTGCCTTCCTCCCTCCCTGTGCTGCCAGGCTGTTCAAGGAGAACTGTGTCTGAACTGAGCGGTTGCTCCCAAGAAAGCTTCCAGAGGGAATGAGCAGCCATTGTGCAGCCGGGAGTGGCCGGATCCACACCAGTGGAGAAGCAGCACTTCTGTTGTGTTTCTACTATTGCTTTGTGCAATAAATGAAGCCTTGGCAGGGTTCATTGCTAAGAAGTGTGAGGGAGCAGGGTCCTGGAGACCATCGTGATGGCGACTGCTTGTGCTGGAGATGAGCAGAGGAGTCTGAAGTTAGTTTGAGCTCAATTTTTGCTCCTACCTTTAGATTTAGACCAGTTCTTAAAGGTCTATCCCTATTCTGATGAGCAGGGCAACGTCCCCCTCTCTGTGCACACAGAGATGAGGGGAGGTTGTTGGTTTTGCTTGCTGCTCACAGCGTCAGTATCAGCAGATCCCCACATCCAAGCGGCGTGTGAAGGTGCACAGATGGCACATTGATGTTGCCAAAGGATTCAGATCAACCTCATTTTTCCTGGCAAGAAGCTCTGAATCATTTCTGAGCTGTTTCCAATTATCGTATTAACACTTGAGAGTAAACAGTATCAGACGGGCACCACTGAACCGGCATCACTGAACCAGCACCACTGAACCGGCATTGGGAGATGCTGCTGCTCCCTCTCCAGACTTCATTGTTATTTAAAAAAGAATAAGTCATCACCTTCAAATAGATCCTCATCAAAGTTAAATGAAGAGCATTTCTGTCCCTGCTGAACAATATATTTATGGTTCCACCTTAGTGGCCACATTGCCACAGATGTGAGCAGGTATATACTGAATAGAAAAATGTGTACATAGAGTTTGTCATTTTCAAACTCCAGACACAAATAGCCCACAGTGAGATACGTATTGAACACGCTCTTATTAATCCAGGCCAGGCTGGACAGAGTCTTGGGTGACATGGTCTGGTGTGAGGTGTCCCTGCCCATGGCAGGGGCTTGGAACTGGATGACCTTAAGGCCCTTTCCAACCCAAACCATTCTATGGACCAAATTGCAGTATGCTCCAGAACTTCCCAGTTCCTCAAATGTTTGTGGTTGTATTGTCTTTGGTGCTTGTCTTCTGCTTTACTGAAGGGAAATACCCGTCCTTTCTCCATCTGCTCACTCTCAGATGATGATGATCGCACTGATTTCAGTCTCAGGTATGAGCAGTGGGTGCAACCTCTCTGACTGATGCAAACCAAAGCCAGTCTCTCGATTCCTTTTGTGGTCCTGTCTGAAGTGATTATTTCAAAGGTAACTCAAGGGCTGTGTTGTTGCATATAATGCATTTCTCTGTGTAACCCAACTGGGCCGAGCCATTTCCCCCCAACATTTATTCAACTCTAAGCTTTCCCGGACTAGCCACAGATGCAGCTTGATCTATTTAGCTGTTAGTTCTGCCTCTCTAAATGTGACACCAGGCCACTGCACAGGAGAATGTAAATGCCACCATGCGAGAGGAAGGCATGCTACGCTTCCCAAAATGCCATGTGAATGCAGCTGCAGGGAAAAACTTGCCAGACACAGGAAGCCCGAAATGCCAGGGTGGATATGGGTGAGGGAAAGCTGCTGAACCCCATCAGAGATCACCAGCCCTGCCCAGGGCCTGGGAGGATGGGGGGCACTTGTCTCTGCTCATCAGACTGGAAGGTGGAAACACGACAGAGTCCAAGGCAAAGAGGATGCTCTGCAGCAGCCTGGATCCGGGCTCGTGCATGCATTGCAGTGTGGCTGGGCAGCGGGGGCCGGCGGCAGGGGCTGGAGGGTGATGGGAGCTGCAGAGATCGAGGAGAGGAGTCCGGCTCCTCTGGAGCTTTCCCTGGGCAGCTCCATGGGGCAAAGAGGGAGCTTCCCAGCGGGAGGTGAGAGGCGAAATCTTGTCTCTCAAAGGCCACATGGATGTGTACAGCAGGGAAGAGAAGTCAGTGTGCGAGGGTTTGGGTCTTCAGACCTGGTAGCTGCTGTCTCGCTGTTTTCAGCCTCCCAGGCTGGACAGCAAACGGTGCAGGTGCCACGAGCTCAGAGTTACAAAGAGCAAGAAAAAGGCTGGTTTTGTGTTCTGAAGAAATTAAAGTTTGTGCAGGGCGTGGATGCTGATTCTGGGGGCTCTGCTATTGCTGCCCAGCAAGCCTGGAGCCCTCGGGTGTGAAGCGAAGGTGAATAATTGACCCAAGGTGACTTTAGATTTAAAAGTAAAAGGTTCTTGGTATGACCTTTGAAATGAAATCATCTTTTTTCCCAACTAATTGGATTTTATCATTGATTTCCGTGTTTCAAGCCCTCAATTGGAAATTAACCTTTTTCTAAGGCTTTGGTTCAGGGTTTTTTTTTGTCTGTTGAAATCTCTTTAAGGTAAATTCCAATTCCAGATGCGATGCTTGACTGATGTATTCCAGGAATTCCACTTTTGGTGCCAGTTTTGATGGCTCAGGCGAAAGCTGTTGCTGTGCTGGTGAGATGGGGTGGTGGTGCTGGCTCTCCACTCTGCTCTTTATATCTGTACTGGCTTCTCTGCCCCAGGAGCTGCACGGAATCATTCTGCTGTACATGTTTTAATTGCCCGTTACACAATTGCTGCTTCTCCCATGCCTGTCAGCCAGATCCTCTGTTCAGAACCGCAGCTCTGGCGTGTGCCATGACCTGTCTGCTAAATTGCAATAGGCACTAACAAATACTGCAGAAAATGATGCTAAAAGATGTGTAATTATGAAATTCAAGGGTGTTCTCAATCTCTGCTGCCATCTGTAGCCTGTAGTTGTGTTAGGACCAGTACAAACAAATCGATAAAACCTGCTGCTTTTCTTCTGTTGCCTCTGGCAGTTGTAAGTAGTTTGTGCAGTGTTGGTGGGAGCAGCTTGTCTCTCTTGTCTGATGATGTGCTGTGCTCAGCCAGGAGATTTCCGCTTTCACTGTGCTTGCAAAACTGCTCCGGAGCTGGGATGTGAGACTGCACCTGAAGAACAGAGATGGGGCAGCAATGAAAGGGTTAAACAAGATTTCTCTGGGCTGCAGCTTTAACACCGTAGTACGGAGGGCACAGGAGTGGATGTGGTGGGAGGTTCTCTGCCTGGAACACGCCTTGGCAACAAACAGATCTGATCTCAGAGGCAATAAGGCATCGGGAGCGCTGGCAGGACCGCAGTGAGCGGTGGTGTGTGGAGGCTGAGCAGACATCCCTGGGCTGAATGCTGAGGAGGGCTGGACGAGCTAGAGCGCTGCCTGGCACTGGGTGTCCCTCAGGGTCCTGCCATGCCAGAGGCTGGAACCGGTGCGAATCCGTGTGTGTGATTAAAAGTAAACAGCTCCTCTTCACTTAGTTTGACTTTCTTAGACAGCAGGGGCAGAGCGCAGAGGATGCGGTGGGGAGATGAGTGGTACCAAGGATGACAGCCGCTGTCAGAAGGCGATCCGCATTGTCACCGAGCTGTGCCAGAAGAAAAGCCTGCCTAGCCTGGACCTGGACACTTGCAGGGAATTCCTCCTGCTGCCTTCTGACCAGAGCCTGATCATCTCCGAGCCAGGTACGGTTCCCTGGTCCTTGTGCTCGAGCTGTGCTGTGATGGCAGCCGGAGGAAGGCAGGAGGACCCTGCAAGGGAGGGGGATGTTCGCAAGACCCAGGGGGTTGTTTGCCTTTACACGTGTTCCGTGTGAAGCTTGGGGTGCAAGTGCTGCCTCACCTGTTGATGAGGAGCTGTGGGGCCTATAGGAATGGCTGATGGGGTAACTGAATGGGGATGGTGCACAGAGGGGTGTGAAGTGCTGGTGAGGAGATGGTTCTTGAGATGAAGTTGCTGTGAAAGCTCCTTGTGCTTAAAAACCAGACACTCCTGTCCTGCATAAGCCAAAAAGTAGTAAAAAGCCTATTTAAGTAGCTGAGAGGACAGGAACTGATTGTCCCACTTTGGGAAAAGGAGGGACCTGCAGCGATTTTTGTTCACCAGTAAAGGATCTTAATGCACTTTCATGTGTTTGCTTGACTTGCCCTAAGAACTGCCTGAGGTTGTTACTCGTCAGCCTGTAGAGCCAGGGAGACACGCTGCCATGTCAGAGATGGATCTGAGAGCAAAGGGGCATTTCTCTCTTGTGAAGCACTTACTGTTCTGTACGCTCCTGCTCCCAGCTTGTTCCAGAGAGGCTGTCTCCTGCTGTAACTTCAGAAGACATTGGCAGGGAGCTCACAGCCCAGTACTGAGAAGCAAAAACCAAAAGGCCACACTTTTTAGCGTTCCTGGTGACATGTTGTAGGTTGTTTGTGCACTGGAACATCTGCATCAAGGGCTTCTGTTAAGGGTTCTGTAGGTAGTGATCCACCAACCCAGCCTGATTTCACACCATCGCTTTCCTTCCCTCCTTCTGAGGACCCCAGCAGAGCCCTGGTACAGCCAGGAGCCCATCAGTCCCTGCCCAAGGCTTGCTGTGTCACCCTGCTTTGGTTTCTCCTGCCCCTCTCTGCCTGTGTCTCAGGCGGGGTGTGAGCGGCACCCAGAGCTCTCTGGTTTTGCTGGGCTGCTGCCATCTCTTTGCTTGCAATGGTTCTTCCAGCACTGTTTTGCCTAACAAACACCCTCCTTTCGCATCCCACTCTGCTTGTGACTTCATCATCAAGTTACAATGACTTGCTTTACCCCTGCTTGTCCTGAAGGCCTCTGACCACTGCTGGTACCATCCTTCTGCATTGCACCCAGTGCGGCTGCTTATTGCAAATGATTCGCTGCATTGCTTTGTCAGTTTGTACTTTGGTACCAAAATGGACCTGTTCTGCCCTTACTGCTCTTGGTCTGTCCGCTCTCATATGAGAGGTTTGCATTTATCCTGCTGCCTGCTCAGGACCTCATTTTCAGGTTGTGATTACATCATCATCTGCCTCTAACATCTCAAACCTTTGTCTGCTCTTGGTTTAAGCGTCAGCCTCTTGCCCAGTGCCCTGGGCAAGTCATGCTGGGCTGGCTGCCTGCACCAGGTGCATTATCAGCTATTACTGTTCTCTCTGCTCTGCATGACTGCGCCCATTTTTATGTCTAGACAGCACTGAGGACACCGCTTGGGCTCGATGGGTACTAACACTTCTCAAATGCCTGGGTATAAAACTGCTCCAGCAAGGGAAACAAATCTGTTTGCATTGAGAGTTAACTAGTGTCACAGTGGCGGTGCTGAGAGACCTTTCCCATTAGGGTCTGGATGTTTAGTTCCTTGTCTGCCAATTGTGCTTTGTCCATTTTACACTGAAGACTTGTGTTAAGCAAATTGGTTGGTGAAGTGTCACATTCAGATCCAGCAAGTCCTTCCTCAGAAAGAGGTGGTGTGCAGATGAGCAATGATACAGCTTGAGACAGGGTACGATACCGGCACGAGTCCTGGTACCTGTGTGGACAGCACGGCCTTGGCAACCAAGGCTGGAGTAGAATTGGCCCTATTTGTCATCATCATCATGTGAAGTCAGTGGCTCCTCTCAATTTGTTACCTCCTCCTATTAGCTAATGGCTGACTCAGCTTGGCTTGTCAGGTACCCCAATGAAGTTCACGTTGTCTGTGAGCAGGCAGACAAAAGCACTCCAGTGCTGCCAAAGCTGGGAGCCAGGGCTGCCTCTGCCCAGTTCTGCTTGCTGTTAGACCCTCCGAGGTAGTTTGGTTTTTTCTGTTGTTTCATGGAGAGCAATATGTTCTGGGGATGCTGCGGAGTGGAAAGAAATGTCCCAGGTATCATTAGTCTTGAACTGCATTTGAAAGCGGGACAAACCTGTGACTATAAGGATGTTACTGAGTAGTTTAAGTATGAATACGCCTGAGTTGGTTTTATGAAGTGATTATTTCTCTTAAAACCATTTTGGACTGAATGTGGAAAGTGCTGCCGTGTATAAAGTGGCTGCTCCTTGACTCTGTACTTCAGGTTATGCAATAGATGATTCTCCTACTTAAAGTCAAGAAGAGAAATAGAGCTGCAGCATTCCTCCAGTATGCCATACATTACTGTACATCTACAGAGGAACACTGCAGGCTGCTGCTGGTGGCTAATCTGGGAGCTAAGTGTGTCAGAACAATCAGGTATTGGGATGAGGAAGGTTTTGGTCTCGATGCGTCAGGGGGATGCGAGGGTGAGCTTCGCCTGCAGTTTGGCCTGTGGCGATGCCAGGAATAGAACTGATCTCTTGGCTGTGGGCCCTGAGATCGAGCAAGATGCAGCATCCTTTTGTTGTGCCTATCTAAAATCCTCCCCCGTAGCTCCCTCCATCTGATAGCTCTCTTCCCTGCCAGTCCTCACCCATTGTGCAGTGATGCTCTGAGTGTGGCTTAGTACACAGGAATAAGCTGCAGACAGTGAAAATGCCTGTAACATAGGGACAGCGTTTACCACTGCAGAGATGTGCCTTAAATAAATGGATACATCCCTTTTCTGCCCTGGAGGTGCAGCGAGTGCTCTAGGATAGAGCTGGGAGAATCTATGGACAAGCCCCAATGAACTGCAAAGTACTTGGCTGCCAATGGAGGGAAGCCCAGGGCAGGCTCCCATGGGATCACTGCACCAAGCACAGCCAGCCACCCCCTGTCACCCCGTCCCTCTGCCCATGGGAGCAGAGCTGCTTGTTGGAGACCAACAGGCTCCAGGGTCTTTGGAAAACAGGGAGCCAAATGCTGCTCCCCAGGGTTCAATACAAGCTCCTGCAGTGGATCGAGCTCTCCCCTGACTGCTCCTGCCCAGGGTCCTCGCTGCTCCATCCTCCAGCATCACCGGGTACCAGCCGCACCTCTCACCATCACAAAGTGTTCTGTGTGCTTTTCTGCACGCTCACGTTGTCACTTGGTTTGGTCTGAACTGTGTTAGACTCATTCCAGTGCTGGCCTGAACCAGGTCCTGCTCGCCGTGGATCTGGCTGCGGACAGAGGCTTCCAGCCAGTCCTGGTAGGTTGTGCCAAGCAGGGAATGGTACAGAGATGGCAGCTCGATTCCACAGAGAGATTTAAACACTAAATGATCATTCTGAAATGAACATGCGGAGCTGATGGAGTGTGACTGGAGCCTGTGGCTTGTGATGCTTGCTCATTTAAAGGATGCTGCATCAGCACGGGAGGGAATTTACACCAGAATCAGAGCACATCCAGGAGCAGCCCCCTGGGTTTGATTTGTACTGTGCTGTGACTTTATAACATAAATTGGGGGTTCTTGCCTAGGTGTATCCATGTGTTAAAAGCTTCACTGCCCCATAGTGTAAGTAAAGGATACAATGGATGCTGTGCAGTGGCGTTGCAGTCTTTACCCAGCATAGGACTGTGAGCAAAGCAATCCCTGTTGGTCTCAGCACAGTTTGTGTACCCTCCTCAGAGCTTTCCTCATGCACTGCTTCATCCCAGTGAGATGCTGTAGTGCTTGATAACAAAACTAAAGAGAGAGCAAGAAGAAGGACAGCAAAAGCAGAAGAGACCTTATGCTGGTGCCTGTTTCCAAGCACACTGTGTCAGCTCTGATCCTGCCATAATTCCAAGCACATTCAGTGTTTTGCCCTTTGCGTGAACTGTTCTTTTTAAACTCCCTGATGCAGGGAGTACATCTCGTACCACGCTGAGCGCCCTCCCGGCGCTTCGGAAATGCTGCTAAATGTTAAACCCACAAGTACGTGAGTGCTCTTGCTGCAGGCAGAAAGAGGGGTGAATCTGTGCTGCAACAGAGGGGTTTAGTCAGTGGAGGAATGTTGATGCAGAAAGAGCCCTTTGCTATGATGGAATTGCTTATGGAGCAGTTTTCTTGGGGAAAAACTCATCCCTGGATAGGACAGTTTGACTAATGTGAGACTGGTGACATGCCCATTCACTGATAGGGGATGCCTACAGTCACTACCTATGAAATATGGACAAGTCCTGAATTTACTTATCCAGCTGTAAGGACTGAATCAAGTGTATTTTAAGCTAATACACCCTTTAACATGTTTAAAGCCACCTGGGCAAAGCTACTATTTATCACTGGAACTTGTGTTTCCATTGGGAAACACACCTTGGGGCAAAGATGCTTCTTATCAGAGAGTGATGCACTTACAAAATGAATCTTGCCTTTCTCTGCACGGGTCTGGTCCAGCAGCAGGAAAGAGCCAGCCCGAGCTGTGAGCAGCAGATTTGCTCTTTAGCTCAAGTAAAGTGGGTTTGGGCTTTGATCCTGAAGGTGTCAGGTTCAAACCTTGCTACCAGAGGAAGGTTTGCAAAACTGTATTAAAATAAGGTTAAAACCAGCGATGTAAATGTAGGGAAAATTGATTTTATAGGCTGCCTGTGAACATGTGTCTCTGCTTATGTATTGTGTGTGGATCTGTGACTCTACAGCTGCCTCTGGCTATGCACTGTGATGGTCCTGGTAAATGAAATGCACCTCTGGAGCTGTGTGTGTTTAGGAGCTCTGTAAGGAGCTCTCTGCATCAATTCAGGTTTGCATCTGCCTAATCGCTGTTGGTTGATTCATTCCTGAAGTAGTACAGGGAGGCTGATGATGTTTGGAGAGGTTTTTGCGGACCTCAAAGCCTGTTCCATTGCAGCTGCAGTAGCCTCATGCATAGTCAGGGATCAGCATCTACAACTCCATAGAAACAGGCAGCCAGATTGCTGCTGGTGTTAATTGAGGATGTGAGCAGGCTGAGGACAGTGACCAGGGACCGAGCTGAGGAGCAGACACCTCGAGGGTAAGTCCACATTTCTGGAGTTACTTTGTTCATTTTTTGCCTGTTTTTCTCATTTGGAGCCTCTTTTGCTTCACAAACATTTGGCTTCAGCAGTTCCGGGCTTTGCCGGTGAAACGTTTCCTTCTGCTTTTAGTATTCTCCCTGTGTTTCGCTGAAAGGCAGCATGTGCTTGGAGCTGGTTCAAACCAGGGCATAGCCCGGCTCTGATCTGCCCCCTTATTTTGTGGGATGACTCTAAGGAGCTGGTATTTTGTGCTTGCAGGTGTTTGTTGCTTGACATCTTTGCTTGCTGAAGCGCTAGCGGTGCAATGTGCACAGCCTGCTGCACGTACCAGGCATTCACTGACAGTCGTACAGCCCCACATGTGTGTAGTCATTGCTCAGAGGGGAAAGCAGAACTAGAACTGAGTCTCATGTCTGATACATGTATTCATTTAACTGGAGTTTCAGCTATCCTTGTTTATCTTCCCTGTTCTTCTTCTCACTGTTCTCATTTCTAGGTACATATTCATGTTTTAGGACCCCAGGTTTCCATCTCTTGTGGGTTAGGCAGCTTTTTCTAGCTTTAATGTTTGTTATTTCTGTGTCGAAGATGATAATATATCTTTTTCCTTCCTCTCTGTATATTGTGAACTCAGGAAGCTTGTCTGTAACAGCCCTTATTGTTTCAACCCAGTGGACTCACTAGCACAACAGACATGCTGGCAGTTGTTTGTGAGAGATGTGATTTGTCCCTCTGCCACGCATTGGTTTTAATTATACTTATGCACTGCAAAATGGCATCCTGGAGGGACAGAGAAGGGATCTTTGGAGTCATTGTACATTAACTGTGCGTTTTCCATGTCAGTGGGGGAACAAGAAAGTTATCCTGCAGGTGAATCAGTACACAGGGAACCTGCAGATGCTGATTAAGGCCGCCTTTATGTTTAGTTCAGTTTGTTATGCTGTAGCAGGTTAGTGTTTGACAACATCACAGCAAACTGTGCAGCGAAGACTAAAGACAGGATGCCAGAAGCTCAGTTCATACAAGCCCTTTCAGAACATTAAGCCATACAGTCCTAGACTATTTGGTTCCATGGAATAATAATTCTAACACAACACTGTCTTTGGTAATGTAAGTATTACTCTGATTTTCTATGCATGTTTGTAACTGCTGCAAAGAAATGCTTGTGCCCGTGTAAGAACACAGTCTTAGGTGAGCACAGCGAGCACCTCCTTAAAATACCTTCTTTCCAGATGCAGTGTTTCATCCCTTGGACATCTGTGAGCATTTGCTCAGAGTTACTTGAGCTCAGTTCTGAATCTGGTTCATGCTACAAGGATTCTGAGCTGCGTGGTGCAGAGTGGAAGGAGTCATTGGGAAAGGGAGAAAGGATCTCGGAATCTCCTGAATCGCTCTGTAGGATCAGGCACTCCAGCCTGCTGCGCGGCTGCTGTGTGGTACATTTCAGGGGTTAAGGATCTCTCTTTGTTACAAGCTAATGGAAGCAGCAGCAGCAGCTAATGACAGGAGCAGAGCCATGCAGGGAGGAAGTTCCCTGATCATTCAGCAGGGCTTGAACAAAGAAATGCTCTTTCCATAACAACTGCAGCATTTCAGTGCAGGGTCTCTGTACCGAGCAGCCGGTCCCACCAGGCTGGTGGCTGAGGATCCTTCTCAGCTGCTCTGTGTCCTGCTTCAAACAAGCCGAAGCTGCTTCGCCATGCAGAGCAGACTGTCTTTTGCATACCAGGTATTCTCAGCATGGCAAGTGAGGGAGAGGAAGAGGGCATGACATGGGCTTGCGTGGTCATGCTGGGTCTAGATGGCTTTAATTTCCAACCTGTGCTCCTGAGGACAGGGGTCTGTGCATGACCCGGTCCTTGCAGCATCTGGAGTTCTGGCTGAATCCTGTCTCATTTTGGATCTCCTGCAGGGCAGTAGGGCTCCTGCAGCACGGTTTACTATAGCTGAGGAGCCCCCTTGCACTGGAGAGGCTCCATGTCCCTGGGTGGGGGTCACTCATCCAAAGGAAACCCTCTGGGAAGCTTTCTGGGCCACCTTGTCCATGCCCGGGGCCTTCTGTCCTCCCCAGGCTGAGCTGTTCTGGGCTCACAGGGCTGGAGGCTGCACAGTGCCTGTGCGGGGATGAGGGTCAGTGGCTGTGGCAGGGTCACCCTCCAGGGCTGCAGGCAGGGATGGGCAGAGACCCTCACCCTGCTCCCAGTCAGGCTTTATTTATCCTGAGATCTCTTCAGGGCAACCTTATCTGAGGGGGTTTTGGCACCACAATGGAGTCAAGGAGCGAGTCGCAGTGAAGCTTTTCCCCACATCTGAACCTCGCTGTGGGAAGTGAAGGGCAGAGAGTGGCTGCTCTGGTGCAGCCATCACTGAAGTGCTGCTGCCCCTGGGCTCTGGGACCTCGCAGCAGTCACAGCTTTGGCCGGGGTTTTGAAGGGAGATGTTAAGGTCCAGGCTCTGTGATCATTTAATGGAAACAGAGTCACAGCCGAAAGCTTTGGCTCGTTCTGTTTGCATCGCATCGTGAGCCACCGCTGTATTTCTGCTTCCCAGATGCGTCCTGCTGCTCCGCTCTCTGTCCAGCTCTGCCCAGCGTCAGCAGGTCTGGATAGAGACTTCTCCTCCATGCAGGATTCCATGGCGCATCCTCCATGCTTGGCTCAGCTCCTGTGTGTTCGTGGTCACATCATGGCAGGAAGATGATGCTCAGTTTAGCCTCAGCCCAGGGACGCTGCGTGTGTTCAGTGCTGCCGAGTCGTTTACAGATGTTGCTCCAGCATATTGTGCTAAAATATCATGGGATTAGCACACAGCTATGTACTGTAATTGTATGCAGTGTGGCTTGTAATAGTTCATTAGATTGCCATCAGTTAGGCATAAAGCAATGACAACTCTTACTATCTCATTTATAACACTCTAGAGAGCAGCCGATTAAGACACAAAGCGCCCCAAATCCCTGGGGAATATTTCCTTTGGTTTGGAACATTGTCTTTTTCTTTGGTTTTTTGTCACTTTTGATAACAGGAATGCTGCATTGCTGACAGCTCCGAGTTCCCTTCTGCTTGTCAGAGTTTGGGTAACAAAATGTGCCTTTGATGCAGCCTGGAGGGTTGGTTGATAACCACTGAATACCAACACACTTGGTCTTCAGAAGCCTTTGATCAGATTCCTCCATTCCAGCTCTTCTGCTGGGGCATGGCCAGTGTAAGGTGTGTTATTTGCTCTGGATATTGGTAAGGGTCTCCCAGTGTTGTGTACGAAGCCCACAGCCACTTGTGGGCAAGGCGATGGTGGAAGAAGGGAATTTATGCTCCAAGTCCCAGGCTGAGCCAGGCCGGCCAGGGCTCTGCCAGCTGTGCAAGAGAGCTCTTCCAGATGTTACAGGGACTTGCTTTGCACAGCAAGTGTGACTGGGGCCTGGCGTTATTCTAACAGCCCTACAGCCAAGGTGGTAGGTGGCATGTTAAACCTGTCTGCATCACTGACCTTGGTGGTTTAATATCTTTTGGCTGGATCTTCCCACCCAGATTTGAGATTTTATTTCTGATTCTAATCCTTGTCAGCCATGATTTGATCTGGGCTTTAAAGACATTTGGCTTAAGTGAGCTTTCACTGAGCCACCCATCACCTTCAGTCTGGAGGAAGGTGACTAAGGGAAAGGAGCAGGCAATCTTTCTAAGCTCAAAAGTCTGTTTTTCTTTCCTCTATACAAGATGGCTTTAAATCCATAAAGTCTTGTGGCTGAACAGAACTTGTTTGTCTCTAAATACATAGACGAGGAAGAGGATGTCAGCACAGGAGTGTCTGACTTGTGGTGGTCAGTGAGCCATTCAGAGCCCTGCACTCTGCATGTCCAGTGTGCACAATATGCAGGCTGTTCCACCTGATACCATGGCCTGAGCTGCAGCTGCCTGTGGACTAAAGACTTTTTCAACCTGCTTCCCATTGTGGTTGTCAGTCTAAATGTACAAAGAACTGAGTCTGTTTTCCTACAGGAATTCAGCAATTCCTGCAGCAATCCCTCTCACTCCTATTTGCTATTACTGCTTAGCAGAGATTTCTCTGAGGTCTCATGGTATTGTTTTGGCTGTCCAGAATCTGATGTGGTGGAGACTTCTCCTGCAGGTACACAGATGTCTTTTGCTTGTCACCTCTTCATGATGCTTTGATTTCTGGTGTTTTTTGCAATTAACTCTCCATTCTGTTTCAGTGAGCAAAGCACAAGTAGTTCCAGGCTCCCGAGGTCTCCTCTTCCACTGCATTCCTTTGTTTGGTGTATTGTGCATTCCCATATGTATTTATTTAGTTTTTCTTTTTCACTGATCTATAAGTACCTGTGTGTCAAGTACCTCATTGCTGGCTCTGCACCTGAAAATCACCTTCAGTGTTTCCTTCTGAATTACTCTGTTCAGCTTTTCTTCTGCTTTTCTAACCTCAGCGGAACTGGTGCATCTCCCTCTGTGTCTCCGAGTGCATTTGCCGTCTGTTCCCCGGGTGATGGAAGTACCAAACTGAAGCCTCCGGGCAGCAAAGGGGATGATAGCCTCCATTTCCCCACCTTGTCCCTCTTTAATGCACTTGTCTCATCGCTCTCTCAGCCGATCGGGTGGGAGGGTGCCTACTGAGGGGCTGGGGGGCAGCAAGGACAGTGCCCCCCCCCACGGGCGCGAGCAGCTCGCAGCCCTCCTGCCTGCGCCTGCTTCCTCCGAGCCAAGACACAGCAGGAGCTTCAGCTGCTGCCTGGCTCCGTAAGCAAGAACAAAACCCGCTCTCTGCTGTCCCTGCAGGCAGGGCACGGTGCAGGAGCCTGTCCCACAGCCCTGTCCTCTGGCAGCCAGGAGCTGCCACAGTTTCCATCACACCATGGGGAATCTGAAGTTTCCCGCTGCACCCACACCCAAGCTGCTCCCTGTGGCTCTGGATGGAGTTGCTGCAATAGTTACCCTATTCCATGTGCAAATTTATTGTTTTGCTGTTTTCTCCTTATTTATAATTTGAACTGGAGATTTATAACTTTGCACAGGGATTCCAGGGCAGCAACTGGCAAACTGCTAAAGGAGCAAAACTTCCCATGAAGTTTTCCATGTCTTATGTTCTATTTGTTCTTCCAGGTATAAGAATCGCATTCCCTAAAGAATTACAGTGAATAGAGAAGAAAGCCCTGGCATTGCTTATGCAGAAAGTTTTGTCTGGATGGAAGTTGTGAGGCTGCTGCTTGCACTTGGTCCATAGCTTATAGTTGCTTGAGACATAGGAGGATCCCTGCAAGGTGTCCTCATGAAGCAGGTTGTCTTCATCCTTAACGTGCAATAATGAGATGGTTTGAGTTTTATCATCTTATATAATTACTCTCAAAATAGCTTCTGATTCATCCTTTCCTTTGAAGCTTATAGTTTGCATTCCAATGAGCTCCTGCATGGCAAGAACCCCATGCTAGCAGCAAATTGATGTTTAAGAAGTTTTATTCTGACTGAAACTTTGGCAAAAGTCAGTCTGAGCATCCCTGTCTCTCTGTGCCTATCACCCATCGCATAGCTGGCTGTGCGCAGGAGATGAGGAGGCTCTGTCTGGGTTCCTGCAGAGCCCACGCTGGCAGGAGGAAGCTGGTGGGAGCTGATAGTACAAGACTCAGTGTCCAAGGACGGCGGAAGTGTGGGAATGGGATAAATCTCCTTTTAGCTTTGTGCAAGGGGAAGGCTCAGTTTGCAGAGATTCCAAAGGGATATTTTGGAGGCTCTGAATGTCTCCTCTCAGGACATCTGCAGCATTCATCTCATGAGGATTCCCACCCCTCTGCTGGTGTGAGAAGGGAGTTTGCCATTGAGCTGCATATGATGAAGCGAGTGTGAAAGTGTAAAGCAATCTGTGCAAACTCTTCCTGCTTTCACATTGCTTTCCATTCACTATCATTGTCCTGGCTTCTGTGGGAGTACTTAAAGAGTAACGAAACAAGATCTGGGCATGCCCCACAGCAAAAAGCAGCTGGAAACACTGCTTGCCTCCACCTAGAGATACTGCGGAGTGTCCCAGGGTTGTGTGAGGGTTCACACAGTGCAAGAGTCTCTTGGCGTCTCTATTTCACACCATTGTCCTGCCCCGGACAGTGGAGAAGAACAATCAGTGGGGTTTCACTTACATTACAAGAGATAAACCCGCCCTGATTTGTTTCTGGGGCTACCAAGTATTTCTGTGACTTCATTTTCCTCTCCCACATACCCTGAGGATGCAGCACTGTCCTTGGCACCCTGAGGATGTAGCACTGTCCTTGGCACCCTGAGGATGCAGCACTGTCCTTGGCCAGGCGATGGTCCCTGTCCCCCTGACAAACAGTGTAGGCTCCTGTTGGCCTGAGCAGGATGTCAGTAGGTGCATCAGGGGCTGTAGTGACAGACAAGGGGTGATGGCTTCAAATTGAAACAGGGGAAGTTCAGGTCACATATAAGGAAGAAGCTCTTCCCTGTGAGGGTTCTGAGGCACTGGCACAGGGTGCCCAAAGAAGTAAATGCTCCATCCCTGGCAGTGTTCAAGGCCAGGTTGGACAGAGCCCTGGCTGACATGATCTGGTGTGAGGCATCTTTGCCCATGGCAAGGGCTGGATCTGGATGATCTTAAGGTCCTTTCCGTCCCAAACCATTCTGTGAGTCTATTCTATGATTTGCTCTGTCACCATTCCCATGACTGTGGCATGCCTGGGAGAGGAGAAGGAGGTGGCTGAGCGCTGCATGCTGCTGCACTGCAGCTCACCTCTCACCCAGTGCAGCCCTTCACCAGTGCAGCCCTTCACAATCAGACAGCAGACTTCCTGCTCAGAATTGCTGTGTTTGCTGCTGCTCCATGGTGCCTTGCAGGGCTCGTTCCAAGCTGCGTTCCCAAAGGAGTAGTTCCCTTGCTTTGCTGTGGCTCATGTTTTAGTGCTGCTGCATTGGTTTAACATTCGGTTTCTGCTCTATCTGGTCCCTGCTCCTTGCTCTGGAAAGCTTCAGCGCTGAATGATGCTGCTAAATAAACATGTCTATAGCCAGGGTTTAATGGAAACCTCTTCTTTTCCCCTGCTGTTGTTCTGTGCTCGCCTGTGCCCCCGCCTCAGGCATCCAAGATCCACCACAGTTCCTCATGGCCAATTTGCAGCCATCAGCTCATCAGACTTACATTGCTGATGTTCCTCAACCAGCAGAAAATTAGATCAGAGTTAGTGGGTGTCTCACGTGGTCTTCTGTAGCCCCAGAGCTGCCCGTCTTATCCTCCAGCAATAACTCTTATAGTAATCCATCATTTGAATGCACGATCCCTACAAAGCCCTACCGAAATAGAACAGCATTCTCCCCAGAGCACAGCAGAGGGGCAGAATCCGCTCCCTGAGCTGCTGCTCAGCTCTAGGGGTGCAGCCCAGCACATGGAGGGGGCTGGGGAGGCTCAGATCAAGTCCTGGTGTCTGCTGCAGCTGAGCTCCTCCAGCACAAGCCTCCGCTTATAGCATCCAATCTCTTCAGCCCCCTGGAACTTTCACTCACGGCATTCAAACTTTGTTTAAATCCAACAGGTCGCTGCAATGACTAATAGGTGCTGGAGCACTGCGGGAGCCATCAAACATGTTTTGTTTTCTCTATAGGGAGTGGGTGGAAAGAAAGCTAAATTACCTCTTCAGGATATTAAATATAACTGTTCGCATTAAACTCCGAGTTACACATGAATCTCTTCAATGGGAGCTCAAGCTACTTCACAGTAATAAAAGTCAGTGTTGCCATAATTAGACCAGCATTGTCTTGCAGCTAATAGACTGCTGTAATCATGGCTTTGTCATATTAGTAATCGTTTTCTGTTTGCCCTTTGCTAATTATCCCCTTTGGTATCTCAGTTTGGGTATGAGGAAGTCAGCAGGGACATAAAGCTGCAAGGTATTTCCACCATATTCTCTTAATTAGCTCCATCCAAGATGAAACAAGGGATGGTTGCACTGTGGAGCTGCTCTCTGAGTGCATGGGGGGGGTGAACTAGCCAAGAAATGATCCCCCTTGCCTATATTTCTTTAAGCTTTACAGTTTTCAATTGCTCCACCACCCTTTGGTCCTGCCCTGTTCCATATCATCTCTTATCTGAAAGGCAGTAGGAAGTAGCGGCCTTCTCAGGATTTTATAGCTTTGAGCCATTCTGTGAGATGTTTTTGGTGAGATTCAATAACCAGCTTTTGAGATGTTACAAACCCAGTAAAGACACACACAAAGTCAGAAGAGAAAGAAGGTTGTTTGCTGGTCAAGTTGAGAGGTAACAGACCTTCTCCTTTGTGTTCCTGCCATCCCCAAGCTTGCTGTTGGCTTCTAGTCTTTTCTGCAGGTGAGATTCTTCCATCAAAGAGCATTTCACTGCTGGAGTCCTCTGTCAAATATCCACAGTCGTGACACTTGTTTGTATTTAAATGCTCGAATAGGATCTGGTCTCTCAGCTTGTGTCCCTTGGCACTGACCTGGAGTGTCCCAGAATGTCCCCGTTCTCATGCTGGTCTTGCCACTGCTCCGGATGGCTCTGGGAGCACAGTGCTGCCCTGCTGCCCCCTGCCACAGAGGGACAGTCTTGGGCCAAGCATCTCCTGAGCATCACCCAGGCAGCTTCCCACTGCCTTCATCCCTGTTCCCTTCTGTGTAACTGTCATATGCAAACAGAACTGCTCCTGCTACAAGAAAACCAAAGGGCACTGTTGTTTCTGTAACAAGTCAAAGCTGTTTATGCTGTCTCTGAAGACGTTGATTCATTGTTTTGCCTTGTGCCAGGCTGCAGGGGTGGGAGCTCAGCATCTCCATTGACTCAATTTTGGTGTTTAACTCCTACTGCATAAGTGGTGATAAATTATCATTTACCATTAGCCTCTCAGGTACAGCTTTCTCCTGCTCTCTAACAGAAAGCAGAGCAAAGACCATGATCCATGGCCCTTCCTGCAAATGTGCTCATGGCTGTCCTGGGGGAAATGGTAGAGAGCTCTGTTTGTTTCTCTCTCCATCAGTTGCGCTGGTGGGGAATCTGTGGCACAACTCATCAAAAGCTCATTCCTGGCCGAGAGGAGCCTTGCCCTGGTTCTCCTGCTATGGAAATGCTTTTGGTGAAGGTCTCCGCTTTGCAGTGAAGGACAAGGACTGCTGGTGGTGGCGGTCGATGGTCAATACTGGGGCACTGCTGTGGGATGTAGGGGCAGTGTCTCAGTTCTCTGAGGGGTTCGAGTGCACACAGAGATGTAGGGGGTCACAAATTCACTATTTCACTCTTGCTTTACATACCACGTTAGCCTCTGTCTCAAAAAGACCTTCGTAAGTGAGGCAGACCATCCCTGAGGGCACTGTCTCTGCTTCATTGGGTAAAGAACAGCTTGGTGACTTATCCTGAGTATATTATATATACCTGCTCATGCAGGTAAATGTTCACATCCACATCCATGTCTTTCCTGTTGCTTGTTCTTCCCTCCCTCCTTGTTAGTCATGTGAGAGCTTTGTCATTGCTGCTCTGTAGCTAAAAGCAGTTTCCAGCTGAGGGTTCCTCTGGGAAGCAGCTCTTGGTCCCAGGGGGGAGCAGGACTGGAAAATAACCATGTGAATTTGTATTTGCCACCTCCTTCTTTAAGCTTTATCTTTTCAATTACAAGTTGTAACAAAATCTATTTTCCAGCATGGCAATTTCTTTCAAGAGAGCTGGGCTTGGATGAGGCACCAGCAGCAAGTGAGATAAGACAAGGGTAAGGAATGGCTGAAGCTGCTCTGTACTTCTATAGCCCACTTACCTGATAACAAAGTGACAAATAACTCTCTGGTATTATTTTAAAGGAGAACAGGACAGAAATGTATTCCTTGCATTTTTCCTCAGACAGGACATTCCTCAGGATGATAACAGTGGTGATGCTCTGGGAAAAAGCGGACGCTGAACTGTTCCTGTGCCGTTCTGTGTTAGATGAAGCCCTTCTTACTGCTGGATGCAGACACAGGGCCATAGAACCATAGAATGGTTCATCCCTCACCCTTCTTTACCCTCTGCTCAGGAAGCCTTGGCTCCAAATGCTGCACAGGGTGGGATAACGGAAACAGGGGAGCTAATCTTTCCCTTGGCTGAGGTCTCCTTTTAGTCTGTTCTGTCTTTGGAGAACCAGCCTTATGCCCATCCATACTAGAAATACCCAAGCAACCTCTGGCCCTGGGGCATTTTCTGTTAGGTGAGGAATTAGCTTGGGTTTCCAGTGTCTTGTAAGTGAAAGGACATTTAAAACATAACATTTGGAATACAGGTATTTTTGTAACAGTAACTTCATACCAGAAAGCTCATTACATCAATTAAGGTCAGCTCTGTCCAAGTCGTGTTTCAGTTTAATAAGTCACGAAAAGGTCTTGGCAAATTCAATGTCATCTTCAGACAAAGCAATACTCTTCCCAGGCAGATGCTTAAAAAATGCCTGTAGAATCCTGATCCCTTCGACGTGTGCTTCATGTGAGCTGTCAGAGGCAGGAGGAGGAGGTCATGCATTAAAGCGGCTGTGAATCCTGTCAGATGCATTACGAATGCCAGCTCAGCAAGAAGTGACACGAACTGAGATTGTTCTCGAGCCGGCAACAGGTTCTCAGAGGTGCTAACGGAGTGGTTCTGATGTTTCCCATTAATGAGCCTGGGGTGGCAGCAGAGCTGCTGGGAATGGGCAGAGGTGTCTTAACAGGAACTTTTCAGTCACGAAGCAGCTCCCAGCAGTGATGGATTCTGCACTGCAATGATTCCCTTTGTGATAACAGACGTGTCTGCACTGAGCTCTTCAGTTTTCTGATGAAACTGTTTGACACTGACTACCCTGGGCACAATTCCAAGACCTAAAGGATAGGAAAATGGTACCTCTGCCCTCTCTGCTGCGGTGGGAATACATTTAGCCAAATCTCGAAGGAAGCTCCGCTCCTGACCTGTACAATCCTATCTATTATTGAGTAAGATGGGACCTATTTATTCACCCCAGGAGTGATCCATGCTCTCACCTTGGAGCTACAGCAGCAAATACCTATTGCAATCTGACCGGTACAGGAGGCTGGTGAGGGAGAGGGAAAGCTGCAGGAGCTTCTGACTGGCTCTTGGTTTGGGTGGCAATCTGGGAATTAATACCCTGTAAGAAAGGAACTAAAAATAGCCAGTATTTTCTCTCTTTGAAGTGCTGTGAATCATTTCACTGCCTGGATCATGTACATATATATATATATATATATATATATACACAATATAGCTTCATCCTTTCCTGATGCTGATAGCTGTGGAAGCTCTTTCCTCTCCAGAAAAAGACTGAAATGCTGAAATGCAGAGTGTGAGGTAAAAGTGACTCAGAGCATCAGAGAACAGACGCAGCTTCTATGCTCTTCAGAATAAGGAAGAATGGGTAGTACTTTCTGTACAGCCTCCTTCTATGTTTGCTTCCACCGCATCAGCAGCTTGTGATTTGTTTCTTCTTCATTGGTATTTACTTTTTATTCCCTGTGGGCACATCTGGACAAGATGTGAGCACTGACAGTGTAACAGCAATCTGCTTCCAGGATCATGGCAGAGAGATGCTTTAATACAGTGTCTGAACACCTGTGCTATGAAGCAAAAAGGCAGTTTCTGCTTGTTTCCATCACCCCGTTCTGCAGTTCCTCTCGATCTCAGGCTCAGCAGTTTGCCAATGGCAGAAAACAAACCAAGGATGATGTTTTATGGCCAGTGTAAGCACCACGGTGTAAAACTTCACAGCTCTGCCATCTGGAGACACGTGTTTCTTCCAGGATGTGTCTGGGACAGGAAATGGTCCTGATCTGCAGGGGAAGCTCGCTTGGGTTTGACTCCTGCTGCAGAACCTGCTAAGAGCTCCCTGTTAGTCACGATTTAAGTCAGTTTGGAACATTTCTGCATTTACTTATGGCTTTCTCACCATCTTTCTTTTCTTTTCTCTCCTTCCCTGTTCCTTCCCTCTCCCTGTGGCTGTTGCCTTCTCTCCCCCGGCAGAGCTCTCCATCAGCCTCCTTGCAGTGATAGTGATTGTGTGCGGACTGGCCCTGGTGGCAGCTTTCCTGTTTCTCTTTTGGAAGCTGTGCTGGGTTCCCTGGAGGAACAAGGCCGTATCCTCTAACCTGGCCGTCCTGCAGAGCGAGGCAGGCTGCAATAAGGAGAACATGGCAGACAAGCTCAAGGACACGGGCGCCATCAGCTTCCTGGAGGCAGCGGTGAAGATCAGCCACACATCGCCAGACATCCCCGCAGAGGTCCAGATGTCCATGAAGGACCACATCATGCGGCGCACGCGGATCCAGCGGCAAACAACAGAGCCTGCATCTTCCACCAGGTGAGCGGGTTCACAGGGTCCCAAACTGGTTTGGGTTGAAGGGACCTTAAATCTCCTCCAGCTCCAGCCCCTGCCATGGGCAGGGACACCTTCCACTGGAGCAGGTTGCTCCAAGCCCCTGTGTCCAACCTGG
>JANHGB010048875.1:0-20614 GCA_026283785.1 Coracopsis vasa
AGGGAAAGCAAACAAAATCGATTTTAAACTGTGCTCAGTAACGGCAGGAAATCCTTCCTAGCCAGCAGGGAGGCAGCGGGATGTCTCACCCGCTGCCCCGCGCACCCTGCCATCCATTCAGGAAATAACCACCTACACTTCATCTTCCCCTACCATCACTCTATCCTAAACCACTCATAAAGAAGACACTTCAGACACCCACTTTCTCCTTGCTCTGACAGCGTGCTCACGCATCCAACACAAGCCGTGTTGTCTCCTCTTCCCTTCCCTCGGCATGCCAGGGCCCCTGCCACACAGCCCAGCCAAGCAAAGAGGAGCAGTGGAGGGAAAGCAAACAAAATCGATTTTAAACTGTGCTCAGTAACGGCAGGAAATCCTTCCTAGCCAGCAGGGAGGCAGCAGCACGTGTGTTTAAAACAGCTTCAGAGCTGGGTATGAAACACTGGTAAGGATTCCATCTTCTCCCCCACGGGCATATTTGAATGGATAGCAAGGGAGCTACAGCTACAGAGGCTCCTCAGATTTGGCTTCATGTGAGCAGACAGAGGGATGCTGCCAGTGGGGCACAATCACCCACTCTCCACGCAAGTGCATGGCACCCCAGCCTCCCAAAATCCTCAACCTGAAGCCAGCAAGAGGCCTGCCCAGATCAAGGTGCTGGCAGGCTGCAGGGAGGAAGAGAGGAGGGAAGGAAGTCGTATGGAATGGAAGAGGGAAAGATGAAAAGAACAGGTTTAAGGAAGGAGGGAAATCTTGAGAAGGGAAAGCAGAGTTGATCAAGTTGGTGGATGTGGAGAAAGCCCAGCAATGTGCATCTGGCCCTGGCAGTGAGTGCTCAGGGTACGTGAGTGCTTGGTGTACTGGGATGAGTTCACAGATGGTGCAGATTCAAAAACTGTACAGATGAGGCCCTTAGTGACACGGTTTAGTGGTGGACTCAACAATCCTGGGGTAAAGGTCGGACTCGGTGATCTTAAAGGTCTTTTCCAACCTGGTTGTTCCAGTGATTCTATGAAAACGGAAGCCAGTGCCCAGGCAGCATGAAGGGAGAACACCGGCCTCCGACCTGCCTCTTCCTGGTCTCGGGGGACTGCACCCCCTGTGTCACCCCTGCCTGCAATGTGCCTGTTCCTGTCAGCAGTCAGGCAGAAGCAGGTTCAAAATGAACCCACGCGGGTGCTGGACCAGCCCACCCGACCCCACAGCACGCAGGTCAGGGAGGGAGGGATGCCCTTTACCTGCAACTCTGCCAAAAAATGCCATACAGCTCTACAAGGCTTTTCAGGCCCCAGGCTGGCGGAAGCTGGCAGCTTTGCACTGGCTCAGCCATCCAGATTCTCCTGCCAAAGGAGGCTTCAGGATCATGGTGGACAGGTTCATCCCTCCGGCTGATGCTGCTGTGGCAGTAAGTGGGATGGGTGACCCCTCCACAACAGCTTCAGCCCACTTGCCCGTACTGAGGTGGAAGGGTTGGGTGCCGCAGCAGGGCAGGGCTCACAACTCCCGGGATCCCAACATCTCCCTCTCCCTCAGCAGGGACCACAACTTCTTCCTGGAGACGAAGAGGTGGCAAAAATAGATTTTCACAGGGGGTGATGACTCAGACTGGTGAGTAGCCAGAGCTGCCTCCCTGTCCTGCAAATAACCATCCAAGGATGCTTGGTGGACAGCTGGTGATGCTGAAACTCTGCCCTCCTGTATGTAATGGGATGAGGGGAAGTAATAGGTGAGAGAGGAAATTCGGGGAGCCTGGTTTTGATCATGATTTGGCGACAGAAGCTGGTTTTAACAAGAGCTCACAGATTCAGCCCAGAGAGATGAGGAGGGAGCAAGTAAGGAATTTTCTTCCAACGAATTAACAGCCAAATGGCATCTTGGGCTGGCAGCTATCTCCAAGGAGGGGCTGCAGCCAGGGCAAGGCAGACCAAGGGGCTGTCCTGCTGCAGCCCCCGGGCGAGAAGTACGTTTGGGATGGCTGCTGGCATGAGGGGAAGGACAGCCCTCCCCTGAGCCAGGTGGACATGCTGCTTCCCTTCCAACCTTCCCTGTGGGAGCAGGGCAGCCCCTTGCAGGCCACGGGGAAACCCTGGTCCACTTGTGATGTTCAGGCCAGCAGGGTGGTGGGGCTGAGGAAAGGGGAGAGACTTTCCCAGGGGAGGGTAACCTGGAGCCTCTGGGGTGGGGGATTCCCCCCCAGGGCTATTGCCCAGCTCTGGGGTGCACCCAGGGCCACCCTAAAGAGGTTAAAGGGCTCCACTGCAGCTGCCACCCCATGGACCCAAATCCACCTTCTCCTTAAACAGGAGACTTCAGCCCATTTCATTTGGGGATCTGCAGATGCCACATCGCACAGAAACGCAGGCTGCTTTCATTTCCAGGTCTCTCAGCCCTACAGACGCAGCTTCCATCACTAGGTGCTGCCTCCACCAGCACGCTTGTGCAGGACCTTGTTGGACGTGTCCGGTCACGGCTGGTATCTGCCTCTCCAGCCTTCCTCCAGCTCCAGGAACATTTTGAGGCTTCATTTGCTGTACTTGGATCCAGCCCAAAGCCCACTTGCCTCTGAGCAAAACCGGGGTGCAGGGGCAAGCGAGGGAGTGCTTTGGCAAGTAGCGGAGGCAAGGTGAACCTCATGGCACAGCATGAATAGCACAACACCTTGGCTGTGGTCAGCTTTGGTGGGCAGTGCAGCGCTCCCAGCCAGCCAAGGCATGTCATCACGGGAGAGGGCTCTCCTGCGGCTTTCCAAGCCTCAGACACCGGAGAGGCATCTCCAGGCACCTGCAGCTTTGGCTAACAGAGCAGGAACTCTGCCCCAGGAGTCCCCACTGCAGCCCAATCTCTGCCCCTCTGGGTGAGACCCGGGTCACGACGCAGAAGGGCAAGTCCTGAGGGTGGTCTGGTCAGAGCCAGCTCGATGGTGACACCCCACAGCTGTGCCCAGACGCTACCCTGGTCCCAGCTCCCAGAAGTACTGACTTCATGCTCTTCTCCCCCACCCAAGGAGCACCTCTTCAGCCCAAACCCTTCTGCTCTCCCTGTCAGATCTCACACCAACAGCCCTTCCCCACCACAAATCTTGCTGTAACCTTCCTATGGGGTTTCTATGGGCTGGAGACAGAGCAAATCTGGGGCTTTAATTACACACATTAATATTTCTTAGGTTAGTACACCATAAAGTGCACTTAGGCACATGTTTTAGACTTGGGAATAGCCTAAAGCATTTTTCAGCCACCAAGTGCTAGGTTGTGCTCAGATCCAATTTCATTTTTACAAGAAAAGGATACAGGAGACACATGGGAGGTTCTCCAAAGCACTTTGGAGGAGCGTGTTCAGGTTCTGCTTGCTACAGTTTGGCCTTCCCAAAGAGCTCCTTCTTCCCTCAGCATTACAGGAATCTCCCTCATGCTTTGTCAGACCTTCTCTGTGTACAATGAGGTCTGAAATCCCAAATCAGAACAGACCCACGGTGCTTGAGAATCACAAAATGAACCAGGTTGGAAAAGACCTTTATGATCAAGTCCAACCATTACCCCAGGGCTGCCAAGGCCACCACTAAAACCATGTCACTGAGGGCCTCATCTATACGGCTCTTGAACACTTTCAGGGACAGTGATTCCACCACTGCCCTGGGCAGCCTGCTCCAATGCCTGAGCACCCTTTGGGGAAGGAATTTTTCCTAATACCCAGTTTAAATCTGCTCTCATGCAGCTTGAGGCCTTTTCCTCTCGTCCCATCACTTGTTACTTGGGAGAAGAAACCGACCACCACCTCTCTCCATCTTCTTTTCAGGCAGTTGGAGAGAGTGATAAGGTCCCCACTGAGCCTTCTCTTCTCCAGACTAAACACCCCAGTTCCCTCAGCCATTCCCCATCACACTTGTGCTCCAAGCCCTGCACCAGCTCCATCGCCCTTCTCTGGACCCGCTCCAACACCTCAGTGTCTCTCTTGCAGTGAGGGGCCCAGAACTGAACATAAGGTTTGAGGTGCAGCCTCACCAGTGCCCAGTACAGGGGGATGATCACTGCCCTGGCCCTGCTGCCACACTATTGCTGGTACAGGCCAGGATGCTGTTGCCCTTCGTGGCTGCCTGGGCACAAGCTGCTCATGTTCAGCTCCATCAATCAGCACCTCCAGGTCCTTTTCCACAAGCAGCTTTCCAGCCACTCTTCCCCAAGCCTGGAGCACTCCATGGGGTTGTGATTCAAGTGCAGGACATGACACTTGACCTTACTGAACCTCACACAGGTGGCCTTGGCCTATCAACCCAGCCTGTCTAGATCCCTCTGCAGAGCCTTCCTACCCTTCAGCAGATCAACACTCCCACCTTACTTGAGTGCACTCTCAGTAAATTTGCAGATGAGACCAATCCCCTCATCCAGATCATTAATGAAGATTAATGATCTTCACTGGCCCCAAACCGAGCCCTGAGGGACACCACTAGTGATGAGTCTCCAACTAGATGTAAAACCACTCAAGAAGGTATTAAGCATTTCAGTATCTCAGCTACCAGCTCCGCAGGCCACTTCTTACACCCAGAGCAGGTCACAGCCCTACAAAGGAAACGAAGGCAAAAGGTTTTGGAATGTAACAATTTATTGGGGGTTAATTTTTTTTTTGTTTTTAATTTTTATCTCCCCATTTCTGGCATTGATACAATATTCAAGAGCAGCAGATAGAACAAAATGTACAAGAATACAAGAGTAATTAGCACAATCCCCACCCCCAAACCTGGAGCAAACCATTTTCTTGTGGGAAGCACCAGGGGAAGGGGTGATCCGATCACCCCTCCAGTGGCTTTGCCTCCCACCCATCCGCTCTAGACAGAGTTTAGCCAGCTGGGAACTGGATTAAAAACAACAACAAAAAACAAAACCAGAAACCTGAACAAACACTATATTTAAAATGAAAATTTCAAGACAAAAAAAAATATATAGATATACAATCCATCCGTGCACAATCCTTAAATGCATTTTTTAAAAATTAAAAAAGAAAAAAATTACAAGATACATATTTAGGTTTATTTTAAATTAAAAAAAAAATTTACCACCTTCACTGTATGCCAAAGTGAGGGGAAATAGAGACAAATGGGTCGCACCAGAACCATATGCACTCTAGGAGTTAGGTCTGACCTTCTCTAAGAGAAAGGGTAAGGGCTCTGATGCTGCCAAAACTCAAGCGCAGGCAGAACCTGAAGCACCCAAGCACCACAGAGCTCAGTGGGGTAACTCGCCTGCTTCAAGTTCAGGATTTGCAGAAATCTGCAGGATTTAAGCCTAAGCTTGGTACGGGGGAAGGTGAAAGGAAGAACAGACCAGGCAGGCCCCTGTCCTCCACCACCAGCGGACAACTTTCTATGCAAAAACAAAACAAACAGGGGAACAAAAACATAATCCCAAAATAGAGAGTCCTCTATTCTTAAGGAGCACACAAGGCTTACCAGCAGGGAGAGGAGAAGAGGGGAGGACAGCACACCAAGTCAATTAGCTTAGGGGAGGCGCAGGCACGACAACTTTTTCTAGGAGAAAAAAGTCATCTTAAACAGTATTATTTTTTTGTGGTTGCTCTGTTTGAGAACTTGACCTAAGATGATGTCCCCCTTTGCAGCTAGGGGGCTGGAAGCAGCAGGGTCCCTCCAGGACAGCTAAGGAGCACCTACTGCTGCTCTGCCCAGAGGGAAACCGTCAGCACCCCTGGAGAGCAGGGTGCAGCCAGGGGGCTACTCAGGACCACGCAAGAACCCTGCCAGCCCTACAAGGCCCTGAAGCCCCACAAAGTGCTTTGATGCACCCAGCCGTGCTCCTGCAGTTTAGTGCGAGCTCAAAGTGCTCAGCTGAACAAGGAAGGAAGTCAAGCACCAGGGGCCTGCAATGCAAATTAACACTTCAGCTGCTTGGCCCCACCATGCCCCTTCCCTCATGCCAGATATGTTTTCTGAGCTGCTGCTGAAGCTGGCATCACCCTGACTGCATCCAGCAGCTCTTCCATCACCTTACTTATTCCCTATGCTGCAGCATGGTGCTTTCTGTTCATTTCCCTGCTCTACTCAGCCTGGGAGCGCAGCGGGCATCCACACTCTTGCATACTCAGCACAGCCTCTGCCAGCACGCTTAGGTGGGTGCTTGGAGGGAGACGGCTCAAAGCACAGCACTAACCTGAGGCAGGGGGATTCTCACCCCAAGAACTGTGCTTCTGGACAGTCCTGGAGATATTTTGTTTCCTACCACAGAGAAGCTGGAAGAGAAAGAAGAACTGCCAGAGGCAGCCCACCGCCATGGGGAGAGCAAAGTAATTACACCTCCCTTCACTCCCAGAGAGAGAAATTTACAGGGAGAAAGAACTTGGGGCCCTGTGACATCCTTACAAACAAGGTGCAACGCAAGGCACCTCAGATGCACCACACACATGTGAAGCTGCTGGTGCCAACGCTGCTGACCCCACACAGACAAGGGTGCAAACCCCACCAGCCTGACACAGGGCAGCATCAAAAGGGAAGAGAAGTAGAGGATGGAAGGGCAAAGCTGAGGACGGAGATAGACTCCAACATCTCCTCTCATCTACACCCCCAAAAGGAAACCACACACATTGCACTCTGGGGAGGGACCTAGAAAATAGAAGAAGGAAAAGAAAATAAAGCCACTTTTTTGCTCAACCCCAAAGCATCAATGAAGTGAAGATACTTCCTGGAGTTACTTGGGGAAGGAAGCACAGATAGGGAGAGGGGGATTTCTGACGCAATACTCGGCACTGCTCCAGTTCCATGCCAATGCCATGGGAGTCGGGCTGCCAGCACCGTCAGTAGGATGGTCCCCTCCAGCCCTTTGTACCAGGGAGATGGAGGCACAGGGCAGTGACAGAGCTGGCAGAAAGGCCACAGCAACCAAAGGAACAGAACCCAGGAGACACCAAATCCCCCGGCCTCAAATTAACCCTCTTCAGAGCAGAGATTGGGAAGGCTGCACACAGGGTGGTGGGTGAGATGGGGACAGAAGAGGGCAGGGTTTCTTTTATATTTCTATATTTATATATAAAAAGTAAATAAGATCCCAGCTCTCGCACGATTATGGGCAATTGAAAAATGCAGCAAAAGCAAGCGACATTGGAGTAAAAAGATGCACCAGGCAAGGAGGAGAAGGTCTTGGAAAGTGGGGAAAGAGGCAAGAGGGGAAATAAGCACTTAGCCAGACACACACTCCAGGTTTGTTACACCTCCCTGGGAAGAAGGACCTGCTCCTGAGCAGCCCCACTAATGCCACAACCTGTGGTGGGCATAAGCGTGGGTCTCAGGACACCATCCTTCAGCATGGCAACCTTTTTCTGCCAGGAGGTCCCGAGGAAAGCAATCTCCAAACACTGGGAGCTGCCAAAACCTCTTCTACAAAGAGGGTCTGGGAAAGGGAGTGAAATCCCTAGGAAGACTCAGCTCAGAGACAGCTCCTACCTGATAAAAAGCAGGACTGTAAGGGGTTCTTTTTTTTTTTGTTGTTGTTGTTTCTTTATATCATAAAATTACCCTGGGAACTTCAGTAATGGGAGATGGAGAGAAAAGCTCCCTCTCTCTCTTGAAAACAGAAATCAAGTAGTGGCTCACCACAGCTGGGTCTGCTCACCACACTGTTTCTCTGTTTTCCATCCCAAAAGACGCTTGTACCTCATTAGCTTCACACCTCCCCAGTCCCGCTCTGCTCAACGAGGAGAAAAAGAAAGCATTAGACAGGAGGCTGCTGCTCCAAGCTGAAGGCTGTGGGAAGCACTGACAGAGCTCGATGGGCAGAGAGAGGAAGTTCCCAAGAGTAGCCCAGGCTGTGGGAAGCATCGAGATATCCATCACCCGCCACTGCACAGCTGAGGGCACCAGAGAAGTCCAGACAAGAAAAGCTGTCCTAGCATCCCCTGCCTGCTATGCTCTGTTCAGACACCAACATCCGGTAGCTTCCCTCCTCCCTGCAGTCATTCCCATGCACAAGATGAACACCTAACAGAGATACCATGAATGGGGAAGCTCTGAATGAATGTGCAGGCAACTCTTCCCTGCCACTCTGCAGGAAGCCAGAGCAGAAGACAACAGCCCTTACTCAAACACAGTCCTGTCAAGGTGTTCCTCTTCCCATCCCAAAGCCATTTGCTGGCCTCAAGAAGAGGAGATGCCTCACTCAGAAGCACCTTCGGAGCACACAGGGCAGCTCTCTCATCTGCCTCTGAAGATCTGAACATTTTCAGAGATGGGATGCTGGACTACATACAGATGGGACTTGTTTCTCTGTTCTGATGTGGTGAAGCCTATACGGAAAAATGCCACTCCCCACCTAATGCTGGAAGAAGCTAAGAGACCCTATGAAGGGGAGGCACATCTGGTTCCCAGGAGATAAGCCCACCATGGTTAATCTTGTTTGGATATGGGGGAGGGAAAAGAGAAGAGACAGTGACTTGGCAGGAAAGGTACATGACAACCCCAAATCTTAGCAGCTTGCTGTGCATGCAAAGTTAAGTCAACTGTTTCCATGTTGGTGGCCCGATTCACGTTCTGGCAGAACGCAACCGGCCATTTCTGAGGGCCACTCGGCCAGAAAACCACTTGGAGACTCCACCTTAGCTCACAGGAGAGGTATGGGAGGGAAGGGAACTCACTCCAACACTTGGGAGACAAGGACGGGAAGGGTTTGTAGACAGGGTTCCTCCAACATGCAACTTGCCTTTTCAGCTCAGAGATCGCTGCTTAGTCCCAGAATGCCTTTCCCTCCAGTTCAAGCAAGCCAAACGCCATCCCAGACATACATGCTTCAATACTACAAAATACTCTTTTCTCTAAGGACCATCTCTATTACCACTACAGTTTGTGCAACCACTGCATTTATTAATCATTTTTAAACTCTCTCGCTCTCTCCCTGTAGAAATTTTTTTTAAACTTTTCTTTTATTTTATGCAAAACTAATCATTTCACTTTTTCCACTCCATCATAAAATCTCCTCTAAAAACACGACAACAAGAGAACAAACATGGCACAGACACAGAGAATATTTCCCTGTTTTTTGTCTTCCTAGGGGTTATGGGGAAGGGAAGGGGATACTTTCAAATAAACTCTTCCCTCAATCCCATGCCCTTTTGAAAAGGCATGGATAGATCTTTCCCATCTCCGTTAAGGAGCAAGGGCAAGAATTTAGAAGGAGGAGTGCAACCCATGTGAATACGAAGGTAGGTTAGTCAGCCTCAAGTGGCTCATCCACTTGAGGGGACTCGAGGCTGCTCTGTGTTCAAGTTAGCAAACTTCTAACTCAAACCAGCATGGGATCCTCATTTTGGATCCAGAGGTTCAGGGTTTGGTCCCCATCTGGTGACTCACCCAGGGAGATATTTGTCACACAAGCCGTTGAGCTGCATCTGCAAGCCGGATCATACTACTTTCTTCCTTCACAAAGAGGATCTACTGCACAGGTTCCTCTGCTACAAGTCCCCTCATCTCCTCACCACAGGAAGAGGGTCCTCACGGGGTATCCCTACAATGACCCACTGTTTTGCTCTTCACAGACAGTCCTCTTGCTTGTCACTCTGAAGAAAGGCAAAACCCCTTCGATTAAGCAATTCCTGTCCCCTGCCCCCAAAGAACACCATACAAGAGACACTGGGGAAAAGAATTCTGCCAAGCAAACACATCTTGGCCAAAACACATCAAGAGTTTCCTATTAAAGTTCCCTTTTATCTCCCACTTAAATGCCTTTTTTTCCCAGAACCTCAATACCACAAAACAAAGCACATCACCACATACACACTAAACAGCAACTCAACAACCTAAAGTGACTGGCCATTTTGCATCGACCCCACAAAGAAGCTCCTCTTATCTCACAGCCGCAGAATAGTTCTAGTTGAGAGGGGAAGGGGGGAAAGAGAGAAGAATCTCCTTGCTATTTCCCTAGCTTTATTTTCCTAGCTTTTCCCATGCCTACAAACTGCTCATCTTTGAGGCTGTAGTCAAATGGATAGGCTATGCTAAAATAAGGGATCCCTGGGTGTGCCAGGCACAGGAAAGATGCAAAAAAACCAAAATCAAGACACAAAAAATACAGGCAGGTATTAATACAGACACACACACAAGTCCAACAAGTTATAGGAAGCCTTAGTTTGATGAATGGATCAGGGAAGTCTTTCTCCCTGCCCTTAGCTTCAACTGTGAATGCAACTGCATCCCGAAAGAGTCCACTGAGCACTTTAACCAAGGAAAGAAAAAGAAAGAGGTGTGCAAAGGGTGGTGCTAACAGCACCTGGAATCCCCCTCGGACCGTCTGCGCAGACACCCAACTCTAAGTGGTGTGAATTCACCCTGCCCCATGGCTTTGAATGCCACTGTCCGCAAGGCAGGAGGAGCCTGTGGGGAGGGCATCACACCAACCCAGGCACTGGAGGCAGGGAAAAGACAAGCTCTGGGCACAGAAGCCCTATATTAAGGTCAGAAGCTGGTCTGTCCCTCTACCACTCCAACACCACCTCTTGGGCAAACATATATTACCTCTCTCCCACAGATTGCGTCCCTTCTATCCTCAGACCGCTGGAACCACAAAATCACTACTCCACACAAGAGCACTCCTCAGAGCCAGCAGCCCACAAGCATCCTTGTGTAGAAGCACCAGAAGGGCTAATTCCACTCATGTTCTCCCACCCAGGGCACATCTTTAAGTAGGTGAGCCCTGGCATGGGGAAGTTTTTCCACCCTTTTCACCTCTGCAGCATATTATGTAGAAGTGACACCCCTTTGCCCCTGCCTGAATACCAGGGACAGGGTTGAGAGGGTGAGGCTCTTCCATGGATGGATCAGCACCTCTTTCCTTTGCCCCTACAGGCTGAGTCCTGTGCAAATAGGGGGAGAAGAGAGAGCAAAGAAACAGTACCTTGCTGTGAAGTTTAGGACCCACACAGAAACAGAGCAAGTGAGAAATGGCAGGCAAAAATAGAGCTTATTCTGGATGTGAACAAAGGTGGTCAGGGGGAGAGTAAGCTATGATCTTGCTCACTCCTACTTGCTGGGGCGAAGAGAAGGAATTTCTAGATCAGTTCACAGCTCTGGGGGAAGAGATCCAGCACACATGCATACAATGTGTGAGAGAGTTATTTCTTATTAGCACCTTTGGTTAACAGTTGTAAGGGCTGTTTCAGATACTTGGAAACAGAGGGGAACCCTCTTCCAGGCCATCCACCACAGGGAAGGGAGAGCAGGAGAGATGAAAGGAAGCAGGAAAAGCAAGCAATCTGCCTTAGCATCCATCCCTCCCTCCTTCCGAAGGAGCTGGGGGGAAGCTTATGTGCAAGGAAGGAGACCAGTCTCTCCCAGCTGGGGCAGCATCACACCACTGGTGTATCTTCCCCCAAACTGAAGGTTGGATGCACAGCCCACTCCCACTTCCACCACGGAAAGGCCAGGGAAGGACATTTCATGCTCTCTCCCCCAAGCAAGTGCAAGTGATGAACACCAGGAGGAAGATCTGGGCCAGAATCAGATTCCCCTTTACTTCCCTTCCCCCTCCAAAGCAGAGCAAGTTGGAAGATAAAGAGGAGGGACCAGGGCATCTGAAAGTGCCCATACAACTGCCAAGGTAGCACCAATAGTCACAGGAAAGGGGAAGCCGATATGGGGTGTATGCTGCATGGGGCACCCCCATCACCCCAGCTTTGTCTCAAGCACCTTCCAGGCATGATGCCTCACCTGCCCCTCTTCCCCTCGCTCTGAGGGCATCTGGGTCAGGAACTGCCATGAGGACAGCAGAGGAGAAGGCAGGTGCAGACCGCAGACCAAGAAGGGGAAAGATGGCAGGATCGGTGTCATGGCAAGGGGACACATAGGAATGGAAAAGACTGCATGCACATCATGGGAGCAGGCTTGGGGGGCATGGGCAAAGGCTCCAATCCTCTTATATCCTCCCCTCAAGGGTCTGGAGCTCCTCTTCAGTTTTTGTCAGTGACGGAAGGGGAAGGAGGAGGGAGAGCACTTTTCCCACCACCCCCACAGGCACACAGACACATGCTCACCCATCCCTCATCCCCAAAGGCTCCACCGCCCGTTGGAAAACACCACATTCAAGGACAAACAACCACTTCCCATCCCCACCACGACCCTCCCTGCTTCCTCCCAGCAGCAGCGACACCCAGGAACAGTGGGTGCCCCCAACTCCTCGCCACTGACACGCTCCAGCCTCCAGGCAAGAGGGAGTGGGCAGGGGGAGAGGAGGAGGAAGGGTGGCAGTGAGGGCAGAGGGACAGCCAAGGGGAGAAGGAGAGAACTGAGGACAGCCATTTGCACCACGACTTCTCGCAGTAGAGCTCCCCCCACACGGCTGGAGTGGGGGGACCTGGCTGCTCACTTGCTGCCTCCTCCACCACCACCTGCCGCCACCTTCTCAAAATCCTCTGCGTTGCAGAACTCCTTGATGGTGACGGTGAGGAGGTTGCTGGTGACATCCGTGACCACCACGTTAGAGCAAGGGGACATCTCAGGACGCCAGTCGCCGGCTTCCTGCTCCGGGTCAGAAGAAGAGAGGGATAAAGAGGGCGTCTGCCCCCCACTGCAGCCTCCCGGGGGAGAACGCTTGCTGGTGGCAGCTGACTCGGGTGGGATCGAGAGGTCAAGGACCTCTGACTCACGCCAGTCGGGAATGGCTGGGCTGAGGGTCTCGGGAAGCAGCTTTGGAGGGGAATCATCTGGGTCAGAAGAGGAGTGGGGGGCTGGTGATGGGCAGCCGGAGGAGCTGGAGCTGGGGGCATCATAGGGAGTGGAACCCATAATGAGCCCACAGGAGGCCGCCTGGGAGCTTTCAGCCTCCCCTTTGCCCTCCAGAGATGGGGCAGGTGCAGTGGATGGTTTATTGTAGAGTGAAAAGGAGCCAAACTTCATATGGCGGATCTGGGTGCGGAGAACGCTCTCGCTGAACTTTTTGCTCTTGCCAATGACGCGGTTTCGGGAGGGGATCTTAGGCCGAGCCAGGCCCCCGGCACCGTTGGCTGGTTTCCCACCTTTGTCAATGACTTTGAGGTTGAGGATGATGCGGCTGCGCTTGGGCTCGCGAGGTTTCACCTTGCGGTTGATGATGCGGACGGTCTCCGAGAAGGGCGAGACAGGAGGACGGATGCCAGCCCCCCCTGCCATGCTCCCGCTGTTCTGGGGGTCTGGACGGGGCAGGGGACGCCGGGACATGCGGTGGCATCGCCGGATGTCTTTCTTGAGCCGGTGCACCGCAGCGCTGGAGTGGAGCTTGGGAGAGGAGGTGCTAGAACCAGGCTTGACAGAAAAGTGTACATCCCCAATGTGGAGGGCCTCCGCTTGGGCCCGAGCCTGCGGTGGTGGGGAGAGAGAAAACAAAACAGGGTCAGAGAGGCAGCCTAGGAGCAGCCAAGTCTCAAATCAGGCATTTCCCACCTCAGCAATGCTGTGGCACATTTATACCTACATTAATGACAAAACCACATACACACCTCTGGACTATTGATGGCTATGACACAGCCCCCATACAAGCAGGAAGTACTGTCTGTATCCTTTCTGAGTAGCTAATTTTTCCCTAGGCTGTGCCCCTGTTGACATGTATTTTCCACAAGAGGGAAGTGCCACCCTCCAGCCGTGTATCAGGATTACAATTAATGGTTTCCAAGGTCCTCCTCAGTCATCATCAGGCAACGTGCACAACCCTCCACTGTCAGCCAAATAACTAAGTGTTCTCCTAAGCATTGGGACTGTTACTGTTGAGTTAGCATCCAAAATCACATACTAGTCCCAAGACAGGGGACTGTACCAAGTCCTCTACGAAATAAGTACAAGGGGAAGAGGAAGAGTAACACATCCAGTTTGCTCTTCCCCTTCCACAACCAGACTCATTTACTTTCCAAAGCATGGCAGACAGGGGCCTTGAGGAGCACAGATGGAGGCAGGTGAGGGTTGTTTGACAGAGCTGTCTTAGCTAAACACAAGAAAAGCAGAGATCCAAAGCTTAATTTTAACTACAGACCACAAGCAGGCGTTTATCCTCGCTCCGCTGTGGAAGCAAGGTACAGACAGTATTTAAAGCCAAGCAGCTAGAATTCAAGTCAAGTTTAACTGCATGTCCAAAGAGACTGCCTTGTCCTTTTGACCACCACACTCATTTGAAACCTACTAATAAAACAGAGCAGGAACAGCACCAGTTCAACTGCTCAGTGCCTGTCCTTCCCAAGAGCCAGGGCAGGGGAACAAGACTTTTAAGCAATTCTGGTGCTTGGAGATAGTGCCAAAACCTGCCCTGATCCATGCACCAGATGGGAACGTTTTCTGGCAACAGAAACAACAGTTTCATTGGTAAGCTGAGGCAGTACGACCTGAAGACCCTGTGAGTATGGAAACTCAGAGCCTGTTCTTACATCACACCTTGTCAGAGCACAGTTGCTCAGCCTCCACCTGCACCACGCTCCTTGCCCAAACCATCCTCTTCCTTAACTCCTGCCTGCGATCACGGCTGAGAAGTCACTCAGGCATGGAGGGGACAGGCAAGACCCTCCAATCGCACATGTCGTGAGCAGCTTCCCCCACCTCGTGGGCACGACAAGAACAGCAATGCTATAGACAACAGCTGCTTTTCTTCCCCAACTTTTCCATCCTGTTGCCCCCTAGCACACGCCAAGATCGGGATGGCTTCTTGCCAGCTAAGAGCTTAAGCACTCCAACACCATCTCCTTTGTCACCCTGCAGCCTGTGCCTCAAACCAGAGAAACGCCTGGGGAAAAAAATGTGCGTGTAAAGGCAGGGATCTAACACATCTAAGCGAGGGGCCCAGGCCAGCTCTTGCACAATAAGCTCAAAGCCCTAGATATCCCCACAGCTTTGCTGTCACCCGGTACCCTTCTTCTCCCACCGAAATCCCCATGGGAACCACAGAAGATCCTGAGCAAGCAGAAAACAAAAGTGAAGACATTTTGTTCCTCCCTGGCTAATGCTGGACAATCATGCCCTTCAGTACTATTTGTATCCTGTCTTTAAAAGGTGATGAGGCAAAAGATGACGCAAAGATGAGGCTTCCTTCCCCAGCTGTACGTGAAAATGCAGACTGAAGGCTCATTTGAACCAGGTGCTCTAGACTTTTTATTAGCTGACTGACAAAGAAACAGGGATGAGTAACACAATGCCAGGGCATGCACAGATGCTCTCCATATTAACCCTGGGCTGTACATGGTGCTGTTTCACCTAGCTAGAGGGACGTGTCCTCAGGGCAGACAAACCTGTAGCAGGAAGCAACCCAGTTTTCAGCTAGTTTCTCTTTGCTCAGCCTCATACATTATTCCATGCCCAAAACTGCTCCAAAAATGAAGTTAGACACAGTTCTTGTCCCAGATGTCCTACATGCTGGAGCACAGCAGCAGCACCAGACAAACTCCCTGCACCATGTATCAACTATCCCCATCCCAATGTTCCACAATTTAGAGACCTGAGATCCCATGAGGAGATCACAGAACAGAGAGATGCACATCTAGGGCTGTGCTTGCTCCTCTCTTCACAGTTCCCTCTGAAGCAGATGGCAGCCACCAGGCTAAGCTACAGTTTGCTTTCTGACATTACATACCAGCACAGCCTGGATTAACAACTTCATTCTCCCTTTCCACTCCTTGCCCATCATAGCCAGTCCTAACATTGCTGCTCTTGGACTTTGGGCTTCTTGCCAGTTTACCACTGCTCAGCTGAGAGGAAGCGCAACATAATGTCCCAGTCCGAAATGCAAGACAGAGAAGTCAGGCAGAGGGTACTGAAGGACAGATGTGGCAGTAAAAAAATCCCTGGTCCACAGCCTCAGCAGGTAGACACAGGCATCTTTCAGGGCCCTTCCTGCCACCAACACCACATATCTTGATGAATTCCCTTCCCCAAAATCACACATTGGAGTGAGGAGTTCTGCCCTCTGTGTGCCACTTTGCTCCAAGTTAAGTCTAATTGCTGCCTTGCCCACAGCACTGCCTTCCATCACCCATGCGAGAAAGGAGGCAGCCTCCCCTAAGCCTGGGGGAAGCAGTAACAAACACCCACAGTTGCTTTATACACCCCAAAATTCCTCAGCACAGCTTCCCATCAACCACATTAAATAAAAAGGGATAATTCTGGGATGGTCACTGCCCAGCCACTTCCATAGATCTGCTGATTTTTCCTTCCCCAGCCTGTGTGCATTTATCAGCTCCTGTCCTGTTTTGACAGAGACACCTGTCTTGGGTGTTGTGCTTACACAGCAGCTAGCATAGAGCCCTGCTAGGGCTTTTCCAGTGTGCCAGAACCACTAGGTCTCCCTTACTTGCTATGTGTGTTTCCAGTTACTTCCTCAAGCTGAAGCTGTTTCTAACTCATATTTCAACTCTCCGTATTTATTAAATTCCAGCTTCCGTCATCTCCAGGTAGACTATGTGCAGCATCAATCTCTTTAGCCAGATTACTGAGAGAGGGTAAGCTGGCACTCAACAGTTCCCCCCGGAGCAACACTGCTATCCCCCAGTGACCAGCTTCAGGGCAAGCTCCAAAGAGCAATATGCAAATATTCAGCTTACCTTGAGCTTGTTTTTCCAGGTAAGGTTTCAAGAAAAACGGTATCAGTTGCTTTATCTAAAACCAGCCCCCAGAGCCCTCTCACTTGTGAAGCTCAGTATTTCTACCACAGGATCAGGTTTATTCAGGCATTAACTACATAAGCACAGGTCTCTTCCCTGACAAAGACAGCACATTTTCTGGGCTCTCCTTCTCCCACTTTCAACTTCACATTAAAAAACTTGCTACCTCTGGTTTGGAGAAGACTCAGCATTCAGTTTTATCTGTTGGAAACGCACTTTTCCCTGCTACAGATTCATTATTCTATCACACTCATGAGATGTATGTACATAAGGTCTTTGAAAAACAAACCCATTTAATCCTTTCAGCTGTTTCACTACAGTTTGCTACTTAACTCAGAAGTTTTCCAAATGGAAACTAGCTCTCTGTGGTTTGCGTCTTTCACCTGCAGGATTTGCTCACTGCTGGAGAAGTACTCAGCATGTATACGAAGTAATTCACTCTCTGCTTACAGCTCAGCCTACATCAGGATGCAGCTTTTGGAGTTTTGCTGCAGTGCTCCATTATAAGAGCATGCCAACTGCTAGGATTGCTGCCCTTCCCCCTCTTCCCTTTTGGGATACATATCACCTTTATTTAGCCTGTACAGCTCTCCCTCATTGCCCCTGGGAACTGGTATATCTCCCCCGTTCCATACTATTTCTGAATAAGTGTCCCTTAAGGCCCAGCAAGCATATTTGTTCATTCATTTCCTTAATGCACAGAGGCACACAAGCACGTACATGGACACGTGCTTAGAAAAAACTCTGCTACCTGAATTGTATCAAAATCTCTGCAATTTGGAAGGAGAAATAAACAAGACAAAAAAATCCTTGTAAGGCAATGGATTTCTAGTTAATTATTTCAAAATCAAGCCATTTTCAGTAGCACTGCTGCACCACGGTAGCGCTACTCTCTCATAAATTACTGGTTCTGCTTTGTCCTTTATTCTCTACCTACATTCCCACAGTCCTTGCTCCAAACAGCATTCGCAAAAGCTCTTCTTTCCCCTTTTTGGCTGCCATTCATCCTTTTTATCACCCCCTTTCTTCTGCAGTCTTCCAAGTGAGAAGGCAACAGCAAGCCAGTTCATAGCATGGCTCTCCCAAGCAACACTGCCATAAACTAAAGTTTCCCTACTGGATGGGGAACAAAATGCTACAAAGTGGAATGGTCTGTTTTCAAACTGCTTGGGGATAATTTACGAACAGGGAGGAGATCAAAAGAAACCCAAATCCAACTTTAGAGTTCAAGGAAGGGCAAAGTGACAGAACACCATGTTGCTTGGCCCCTTCTTCCTCCCCCTCCCACTAGGGCTCTCCTTTACTCTCCCTTACTTCTCTCTGCCCATTAACCTTCTCCAGTCTTTTCACCTTAGTATTTACAGCCATCCCAAGCAGGGGTCTTTGCCAGCCATCCACAGAGCTTGCAGCAGTCTGTCTCTTAACAGCGCTTGCTAGACTTTATTAGATTAGTTGGCAAGTTTTGCATTCCACACAGCGGAGTGCTGAGGGAAGAGCAACATAAAAAGAGCGAACTGAGCAGGGGAAAAGAGGAAGATCACTAGAGCATGTGCTGTGACTCTTCCTAACCTCACACCAGCTTCCACTCTGACCTGCAGCTGAAGAGCCTGTCCTCAAGGACAACTTCAGACAGGCTCCTAAGTAGTAAGGTAAGAGCCTTAAGTCAGAGCTGCCCATTCCAGACCAAGGACTCTGCTTCCCATACACTCAGCACAAAGCTTATGACATATGAGCAATCTCCCAAGACTTACAACCTCCTGCCAAGCTTGATCTCAGCTGTGGGAAAGTTTGCCCCAGTATGCAGAGGATAAAGACCCATTTCCTGCCCAAAACTTTGCAGGGATCACTTTCAACACTGGCCATCTTGATAGCGATGTTACAAAGCCTGGGCTGTAATCTCCCTTTGCAGTCTGATGGAAAGGGCAAATGTTAGACAGCTCTCAGCAACAGCAGCCTGGCTTACAAAGGCAGCAGGTGGCCAAAGATGCAGTCTTTCAAAGCTTCTCCAAAGGCGTGGGCCACTGACCTGCAGAAACGCTTTCTGAAAATTCCCCTGGGTGCCTATCCACAGCTTTTGAGAACTAATCCTAGGATAAACCTAGCCCCAACTGCAAATTAAATCACTCTCACAAGCCAGGGGACAGAGCGATGTATCAGAGCACTTATTTCAATGCCTTACTAGCAGCTCGGAAGCCCATGTTTAAGCACAGATACACCTGAAAAATCCTAGCAAGCCACTGAGTCAAGGGCAGACTAGTCTACCAAAACAGTCCTAGGCCAGACTCCTGCTTAAACATCATTGCACCCAGGCCTAATCTGTTCAGTTAACAGATCAAAAAGAATATTGTTCTAATTGCCAACTCCAAAGACTCCCTCTGGGATGCAAGAATCAGATTTCTTCCCCTGCTTCTGAAATTCTCACTGGCAAGAGAATCTGCAGTTAAAATAACCAAAAGCCTCATTAGCAATCTGCAAGGCAGAATCAAACCCCACTCCTCTCTCAGCAGCACTGGTGCTGCAGGGTAACAGAACTCAAACGTGCATCTTGGGCACCTCAGAAGAACTGACAGGGAGATGCACATGATGCAAACTATCCTGCTGGTCTCTGTCCTGTTTCTGGCCCTAGTTGCGTTGCCAATGGCCTGCCTGAATAGAGCTCAAACAAGTTCAGATAGGGCTGGCTAGCTTGAGATAGAGTTAGTTCTTGCTGGCTGGCCTGGGGTGTTATTTTTAAGGTAGGATGCAAAGTCACAGAAAACCAGCAAGTCAGAGAGCACAAATGAGTTCACCAGCTCCATCTCCCAGAGCTGCCCTGCCAGCCTCTCCCACAATGTGGCACCAGCCTTCAGGAGAGCTCATCTCACTCGCTGTCGCGATCCATCTTCTATAAAGTACCGAGCCAGCACCGCAAACCTACAGGTTTTCAGCACTGTTTGAGAAGCTGGCAGAAGGAAGATGTGCCACAGAAACGTGTCAGGGGTGTGATTCAAAGGATGCTGTTGAATCATTCGTGTTCCAAGTTTAGGGGTTTTTTTTAAAGGGCAAGAGGAGAAGAGGAGGAACAAGTGGGTTTTATTTTTGAGTTTGGAGGCTGGTTTGGGGTTTTTAAATGACTGAAAAATTGGCAATGGATTTTGCCGTATCACATTCAGAATCAAAAAGAAACTGATTACACACAGTAGAGTTAAAAGCACAGCATGAACACTTCTCTACCTCTCTGAACCATGTCAAGTGTTACAAATACAGGTATTTTTTAATTCAAGCAGAGAACCATTTTAAGCTGGTGGTTCCCCTTTAAGCGTTCCTCTGCATTGTTGGAAACCTAAACACAAGGGTTTCATTTAATGCATGACTGCCAGAAAGCAAAAACCAAACTAGTCTAGTTTCTCTGAATAAAGCGTAAGAGGTAGTATGCATCAGTCATGTTTGTAGCTCTCAGCCTGCAGATACAGAAAACTGTTACCAGAAAAACAGGCGATGAGGGAGGACAGTTTCATCAGAAGGACTTTCTGAGGATTAATCAGAGTCCCCTGGGGCACTGGGGGAATATGCCTGCTCCTGCATTTCTTCTGCGTGCTTCATTATGTCCTCTTAAAGCAGAGGAGAGGTGACACCCTACCCCTTAGCCGCTCTTTCTGGTGCTCATACAGTTAAAGTGCTGCACTGACTTGAGTAAAGCTCCTACCACTGCCAGGCAAAGAAAGTATTAACCTGTTTCTCAGATGGGGAAACATGCACAAAGGCTAAATGACTTGCCCAAAGCCATACGATGACTTGTGATAGTGATGCCTTACCACAGGGTCCACCCTAGCTGTTCCAAGGGCTTTATACCAGATCAAAACCAGGGAAGCTATGAACTCGCTCATCTGTCTTAATCATACAAAGGTGTGTTGTTTCTGTATTCATTTGAAATCTGATATTGACACAGTTGGAGACGAAAGGGGAAGAAGAGAGCAAAGCAAGGAGTTTGTAAGCTAATAAATTCACAGAGCTCTCACAGCAGTCACGCAGCTACAGCATT
>JANHGB010048877.1:5310-34656 GCA_026283785.1 Coracopsis vasa
CTATAAGGATGCTGGGGATGGACTCTTCATTAGGGACTGTAGTGATAGGACAAGGGGTAAGGGGATAAAACTTAAACAGAGGAAGTTTAGACTGGATATAAGGAAGAATTTCTTTACTGTAAGGGTGGTGAGGCACTGGAATGGGTTGCCCAAGGAAATTGTAGATGCTGCATCCCTGGCAGTGTTCAAGGCCAGGTTGGCCAGAGCCTTGGGTGACCTGGTTTAGTGTGAGGTGTCCCTGTCCATGCCAACGGGGTTGGAACTTTATGATCTTAAAGTCATTTCCAACCCTAACTATTCTATGATTCTATGATTCTAACGTTTTTTCCTTTCTATTCTTACTAGGAAGGTACTCTAGAGTTAGATAGTCACAAACCATCTTCTGATTTTTAGCTTACATTTGTGATTTCTTGTTTATGCATCTGTCCTGTGTCTCTGTGATATCTGTCCTGTGACTTTGGATTTAAATAGCTCTTCTTCCCCATTTCTGCTTCCTTCCCCAGTATATTTATAGATAGCAGTCATATCCCCTCTTAGCCTTACTTTAATTAGGCTCCTGTGGTTTCTCTAACATGACAGGTTCTCCATTGCTCCAATCATCTGCCAGCCATTATTTGTGTCTGTTCCAGTTTTGCTTTCATTTCTTGTGAATATGAGTGACCAAAATTATGCCCACTACCCAAATGAGGTGTCAGCAGTACTCTGGTTTCCTACTAATATTTCTTAGTCTTTACTGGAAATAATAATAAGGACTGAGAGTAATAGCTCCTTGCAATGCAGATTTTTTTTTTCACCACCTTCCACCCTGGTGGTTTATAATCCTGTGATCGATTAGTACAATCAGATCTTCTTCCTCTTATGTTAATTTGAAAACTGCTATAGGAGGTTGATTATACTTAAAGAAACACACATAGCACTATTGCTCTCAGTAAGTGCATCTCAGGTGAGATTTTGAGCTTGCAGTAAATACTCTAGGATGATTGCATCCATTATGTTTAACTAAATTACTGGGTAAAAGCTGAGCATCTCACCTTACTGGAAGCAAAGCAGCAAAACCCACAGCAGCTGTTATTGCTGAATGGCACGATGTTAACATGATGTTAACGCGTAACCCACCACAGCAACCAAATGGATTAAATTAATTTTGAAGTATGATCTATAAGAATTTGAGGAGAAATTGATAGTTTTCATGTCCAAAATGTTCCATTGCTTTTTTTACAAAACATGAATATGGCTTTTGTGTACCTATGTTTGCCTCCTTTTCTTCAGCTGATTCTGTTTTTACAAAGTGCTGGTTATGTAGGAGAAGTTCTATGATTCAATGAGGAAAGGACAGGAGCTAGACAGACACCTTACACTTGCTCAAAGGAGGTTTATTTTGCAGTCAGAATTTATGGAAAGGAGTTGGGAGACATGAGAGAGTGGTTTGGTCATTAGTAGCTGGGCTCAACTCTGACCTCCAGCTCCTTCACCTCGTTAGCAATACTTTGGAAATGCCAGTGCTTTGACATCTGTGGGCTTCAGACTTCTTAAATCTAGGGAGAAGTTATTTTCATGAAGTGTGCTTGTCTGTGTAATGAGTATAGTGAATGAACTACACCAGTCAATTTAAAAATTAGGATTTTACTGTGATAAAAATGTGCTGGAAGCCACTTTTCAGCACATTACAATGTCAAAAGCCCTGAAACTGATGAAAGCATTTTGAATTATTCTGAAGTGGGTTAAATTCAGAAGAATTTCTTTTTCTGTGGCTTCTAACTGTAACATTCAAACCACAAAGAAGAAAGCCACAAGGTAGAGTCACATTTGGCTTGATGTTGGCCTGGACCTGCAGTATTATTTGTAAACCCTGATATGCCAAGCGAAAGGAATGTCCTGAACAATTTCATTTATTACAGTACCTGAAGCCAGAAGCTCATGCCCATCTTTTGAGGGCAAAGAAGTATAAAGCAGATTCTTCTACTGCTTAGGGGAACCATTTCAAGGAATGACTTAATTTTGCTTTGAGTATCACTGGAGTCTAGGAAAATGCACCTTCAGCTGTATGTGTCTGGTGGTGCCCAAACAGATAGGAAAGAGGGGAATAGCACTAAGATACTGGCCCAGCTCATGCTAGCAGGCTCATGTTAGCATAAAGCTGTCAGTCTTGTTCAGAGGCACAGTTACATGCAGAAGTCATACAACTGCACCTTAAGTGCACCTACAGTTAGTGCTTTTGCTCCCATAACAACACTTGTCTCCATTTAACTCAACTGCAAGTGCTGGGTGCCTCAGTACTAACCCAGCATAACATCAAGAGTTTCTAGACATTCTTGTACATCTAACTGATCATAAACTAATCTAACAATAAACACTAATAAATTTGAAATATTTTTATCTGTCTTTTCAATGGGAGGCAGATTAAGAATGCATTGTCAGAATGACTGACAAGTATCAAAATTTAAAGTTTGGAATACTGTTGTTAGATAATTGAGAAGCTGATTACTAAAGGGGGATGAAGTGCTTACAGAAAATCTAATAAGGTATAGCTAGTCCTTTTAGATAAAAACAAGACATGAGTCACTTTCATTCTTTATTAAACAAACGTCAGATTTGACTGTCATTAAAATAAATGGGAATGCTCCTAGTTGAAAAATATTAGGACTTTAACATCAAACGTGGGAATAAAATAATCAGATAGACCCGTAGGACTGGTCTATCATTTTCTTCTGAAAATAGTACATAACAGCTCTTGGTGTCAACTAAACTTGGTATCCACGTTTGAAATGGAGTTTTACATTTAATGGAACATATCATGACCATTAGAAAGTTCGAGTCAAGTCCTGAATTACTGCTCAATATATATCCCAGTAAGGGTTCTGCTATATTGTGTAATTAATGGCACATTGCACAAGTAAAATCTTGCAGCTTCAGACCCACAGCACTTCTGTCTAGACTTTCCTTGCAGAAGAGAGGAAGTTTCATAAGGGCTGCATCAATATTGACCAGTAATGTCAAATGTGGTCTTATATGCAGTGTAACCTGATTGGGAGCACACTGCACAGTATTTTAAGATGAGAAGAGAAGGTTTCTGTGATGCTATAACACCAAGATAAAGATCTAGAACAATGTGGCAAAGAAAGTAGTATCATTCACATGAGAAAGTGGTGGTCACCCCTTTTTTCTTGTGGAGAGAGCCAGTCTGTATACCAGATTTTAGAAGCAAAACCCTTTTATGAATCTCTGTTGAATGACTTCCTTCCAGCCACCTGGGTTGTTGCAATACCAGCTTTCAATTAGAGCTGACACTTTAAACGGGTGTCCCCTGCGTAGTCACATCTGTAGGGATGGCTCGTTGCACACCACAGGAGGTAGCTTTGAAGTTGTAGCTGCCTGTAATAAATCAGTGTTTGTCAAACAAACTTATTTTCTCATTCCAGAAATGGACTTGAAATATGGTGGAGGTTTTTATGTTTTACCAGAGAGAATATTTCACGCATTTTATGCTTCCTTTTCCATTTCGTGGAATTATAAAAGGGAACACACGAAGCCTAGGTGAGTGAACAATAAAATCAAATGGCTCTTCTCTCCTATGGTGACCTATGAGCTGTATAACATGAACAGTGATCAAAATTTGTGACTTTCCATGGAATCTCCCTCCTGGATAGATTATTTCACTGCCTCCTTTACCTTTGAATAAGAATCAGTACAGTTTCCTGTGTCATTAATTGATTTTCAGGAAACTTAAAAATTGGCATCTTTGAGACTTCTGTTTTATAAGATTTTTATTTTTTTTGTTTAAAAAGAGAAAAAAGGTTAAGAATCGTTTGGGAGGAATGACAGGTATGCACGCTGCCACCACCATATAAACCTTAACTCCTTAGGAAACCACAAAAATAAAGTAGAAAGCACTCCATGAGGTATTTCTATTTCTCAGCATCATTCCATTGCAGCACCTTCCAGATATTTTTATAATATCATGTGATTTCCATACATCTTAAGTAGCTTTATTTTTTTTTATATATATAGGATTAAAACAATCCCTTTGTAAAGACTCATCATGACAGTGCTTTAAAATGCCACGACTGTCAGCTCACAAGTCTTCTTAAAGTTGGATGGCTGACATAATAGCATAATAGCATCTACTTTTTTTTTTCACTGACCTAAATCAAGAATTGGATGGATCAAGGCTTCTTCCTCTATGATCTCAAAGAAGGATTTGTTTTGGGTTTTTTTTAATGTCATGTTCAGCTATTGGTTACTTTATGCTGAGCTGTGAACTCTGTGGTTATTGGAAGCAGCATTAAAAGCCGGGGAGTGCCTCTGTTTTCAAGAATATCACTCCACTGTTTTAAGGCACCTGCCTGGTTGTAGAAATATTAACAGCCATATAGGATACGTATTTGACCTGCAGACATCAGAGATGAACAAATCCAAATTGTCCAGAGTGAAGAGATTAAAAAAATTATGGAGGGTGAGTGAAAAATATGCATTAGTCTATTAGAAAGATTGCAATAGTAACGAATAAATGACAAGCAGATAATTTTGATGTTTGCAGACAAGCTGTCCTTCTGCATGCATGTTATTTGATCGAACTTTTCATTGCAGGGTTTGATTGTGTATTTCCTGTCTCGCAGATCAGTTGCATCTTTGCAAATTTCTGGAGACATTAAGCATTCAGGTTAATCTGACTTTTGAGAAAAGTTCTAGAGAATTTGAAACAACAACAGCATTTATAGAGTAAAACCCCTTGAGGAAACTAAGCTAAACTGATTTCCTCTGTGGCCTTTAAAAATGCCATTCAAGGGTGGATGAATATAAAAAAAACATTACTAAAAACCTCCTTTTTTCTCCTCAGGCTGTATTTTAGAGCTGAACTACATTGTACAGCTGAACTATATGGAACGTGCTTAAAGCCCATGTGGCACTGGAATCTAGCATGATGGTAAAATGAAATACATAATAATAGAAGGGCAAATTGACTTTGTAAGCAGTTATATGTCTTATAGGTTGGAAATAAGACCACAGAGTAATTGAACAGATAATTCTTTACCAAATGTGAAGTTAATTTGGTGCAACAAGTGAAATGGACATCTCTCTGATGTCTCATAAGCTGATTTATAGGTTTTCTTGAGAAGTTTGGGGTCAGTTTTTCTCATTGTTAAATACGACACAAGCAGTTGTAATTTTAAAAGTAATTTTAAAGTCATTAAGTAAATTTTTTTGGGTGCTTTCAGAAGATGGGGATCTGATATCAGTTAATTTAAGTTACATAAAATATCTCGCATTATTAGTAAAATAAGGTGTATTTTCCCTGATCTGAAAATCTGTTGACTTGCTTCCTGATAATATCGACTTGAGTATTTAAAAGTAGCTTTGATTTGAGATTCCAGCAATTATGACAAACAGTTGATTTCCATAATATACAGCAATTCATAGTCATGACATTCTTTGAATAGTAGAGGATTTCCACATTTTTAAGTCTCTCTTTAAATAGAAGTAGCATCTCTATTTATGGTTTTGTTTGCTGGAAAGTGTTATTGCCTGAGTGAAAATTATATTTTAATCATCGTACAAGTTTCATTTGTGCAAACAGGCACAGTTTCCTTAGAAATTAAAACATATCCATTAAGCATAAGTAGATACTACATCATATTAAGTGACGTGAGATAATTACCATAGTCAAAGCATGGTTCTTAAATGGGCTCAGAGAGTGGTTTAGTTTTAAGAGGCAAAATGTCCTTCTTGGATGGAAATGTTTTGCTTGCATATAGCTGTGTATGTTGTTGTGCAGCTGAACACTTTGTCCTTTACCTCCTATTTGTAAAAGCTATTGAACTGTAGGCTATTAAGCATCCTTTAACTGATGCATTTTCTGCTCTTCTCCCTAAAGCATTTGTCCCTATTCCATCATTGTGGTACCTGATATTTCAGGGTAATATAGCTCAAAATTAAATTTCTGCAGAAGCAAATGTCAGTTTTAAATGTTACCATTTCTTTTTTCTTACTTCAAACTCTTCTGGATAGAAGAATGTCAAAATCTTGAAGAGGGCTTTTATGGTTGGAATTAAAACAAAAAGGGTAGACCTTTTATTGTGCAGAGTGTGCATTTTTAATAAGCCATAATGTATTTATGCAGGATATTATATGTCTATGATATGGCGCACACTCCCTTTCTGCACTTAACTCTCGGCATTAACTTGCTCAGTATTTATGGATATATCAAAATCATGATTTACACTGTACTTATCATTAACATCCCTTGCAATAACTCTCCATAGTTCTTGCCATCCTTCAGAATCCAGTCATAAAATGAAGAGATTAACAGATAATTAAATTAAATCCTTAATTGTTTGGGGATGATGAATTCACTCTGTGATTCCAGAAAGGTATAGAGAGCCTTTTTCACAAGCAGTATAAATTGAAAGCAGTGGGGCTATGATGATTTATTCCTGACTCATACTGTTAATTATCTAGTCCTCTTTTAAAAACATATTAATAAAAATTGGATGTAGGAACTGTTTATTAAAATATGAAGCTTTCAAGATATTTTTGAAATATTATATACGCTCAAAGATAGCATTGCTTGAAAAGTATCGGTCATTTTTCATACCGAATAGAATGTCCTTCACCAAAAGGCAGGGAAACTTCACTTGTTTCTCCAGCAGTTTCTGATATCCATGGGAAGGTTCTCATAGTTTTCAATTAATTCTTGATCTGGCCTGTAATTCATGTAGATCTCTGAAGTGTTGGCATATATCACTGACAGTTAAATCTTCCAAAGTGTTCAGCAACTATCCACTCCTGCTGGTGAAGTGGCTGGTACCTAAACACTCCTGAAGATACAGCCAACTCAGCTAATTAAGTGCAGGAAGCCAAACTTAACAGAAAAAAAACCCAGGAAAATTAATTATAGGGTCAAAACCAGCAGCAACAATAAGAAATCAATCTTTCTGTACTCAATTCTGAGTACCTTTGCTTAAAAAATATCCCCCTACAGTCATTATAAAGATGATTACAGATTACAATATTTAATGGGCATGCTGGGCTATCATGAGGACTGAAGGTTATAATATTTAACTTACATGCTGGGCTGTCTCGAGAGCTCATTAGTAATGTCTGTTAATGATGCAGGGATAACTTGTACCAAGCTTGGAAGGAACACTGTGCCAGGTTTTGTTAGCAATAAAGAAGTAAAGCAATCGTCATGGAAACGTGAAAATTGTTATGAAAGTAAGTAATGGCTACTTCAAAGCCACCAAGTCTCTTGTGTAAACCTTTATTTAGAAAATGTTTAGAGCACGCATTATTTACTCAATAGTACATGCCATTGTGATCCATCATACCTATAAGTATTTAAGCTCCATTTTTTTAGATGGGTTTTTGACCTGATAGACTATGACAGCTATAAACCCCTGTTATGGTCTTTCATGCCAAGTATTTGAAGGGATATTCGGAGTAAATATGCATTTTTTAAAAAAAACCTATAATTTGCTCTGGGAAGTGCTTATGGTGGTGGGCTGAAGCAATTTGTTCTCTTCAGGAACAGCTCCTGGAGTTGTCACTGATTCCATCAAGAAGCTGTACTTTCCTACTTCATAATTTGTGTATTTTAGGCTGTAAATTGGTATAAAAGCACTGACTCTGGCCCTATTTTTCTTTCTCGCTGCTTCTTAAAAACATATCTTGATAAATATTATTTTAGGTGGCTTGTGTTAGTATGCATAGCGACTGAGACTGAGCTGTAGAAAGAATGTCTTATTTAAGTGCTTTTGAAATACATTATAATTTAAAAGAATTATAGTTATAGCCTCACCACCCAGACCCCAAAGCAGGAAGGCTGAAATGCTTAAACCTGTATATCCAGTCTTGTAATCCTGACTTTGAGATAAAAAGTCTTTCACCCTCCCTCAAGTGGCAGTGACCTGCAGTTTCATTGCTGAGGCAATAGGGTTTGAGTGCAAATTCCAGCTAGTGTGGCCTTATATATTCTGTTTGTTTTCCATAACATGTCCATCAGGCAGCAATATGGTGTAGCTTAAACCTGTTCAGAGAATGCCATTTTTATCTTGCAGTGTGCAGGACAGGTACTTCTGGGTCGTGCTGTGTTATTGCAACCTGCAGGGGCTCTGCCTGTTCTGCCTGAGAAAGTGTATGCACATAGTATAAGCTGATCTCTGAAGATCTGAACAAGCAAAGATGGATTTAGGAAAGGAAGCATGCATGTCAGGAAATGTCTCAATGAGTTCTTTTCTGCCCCTCCCTCTAGTAGCTTTTAAGAGGAGACTAATGGGTGCAAAAGTACATCAATTAGCAGCCCGCACACCCCTGCCTTCCATTTTCAAGGGTGCCTCTCATCCTCTGCAGCAAGCACTAATGGGGAAAGGACAACTGGGAGAAAAGTGGGAAAGAGGGAGGAGGTATATAAAAGTCTTCAGAAGACCCTCAACACAGTCAGGCACGGAAGGACTTGGACAGCCTCTGGCCCCTAGCTGAGCCCCTACTGCATTCCAACAGCAGAGAATGAGCCTGCAGCACCCATGGGTGCCTGCCCGGGCAGAGCTGGAGCAGCCTTCCTGTCGCATGAGCACTGGTGACCTGCCCGATGCTGATCTGGTTAGTGCTGGCAGATCTGAGAGACTTCCTGAATCCGAGGTACAGGGGTGGGAGGTGGGTTGGGGAAATTGCTTACTGTGTTGCCACAGGGAGACAGAGGGGTCAGGATTTCTGGTTTTGTGCTCCTCCCTTTGCTTCATCCTCTCATTACCTTTGATGATCAGCTGGTGGGGAAAAGGAGGAGGAAAAAGGGATTTGGATGCAGCAGCTCACTACACCACAGCTTCTGCTGGGACCAACTCCAGTCCCTCAGTCTTCAGGTAAGGAACAACAGTGACTTATGTGGCTTGTATTCCACTTGTTTGGGGAAGGATTTAGCCATGTCCTCTTCAAGTCCCCTAATTTCAAGGACTTTCCATGGCTGAGTCAGGAGGCTCCATCATTCTTCCCTCCAGACCCACAGTTTGTGCCCTGGCCCAGGACTTGGCCATGCCGAAAGGACTTGTGTGGAAAGTACTCAGACAGTGAACCAGGAAAACTACTAAACATCAACCAATTGCACATAAATGTGAATCAATCACTTACTGCTTTCTGCTTACGAAACTGAAAAAGTCCAAATGCTCATCTTGGGGAGGCCACTTGGCACTGCTGCACTGTGTGTGATGCAGTTTGCTGCTGAGGATGGCTGAAAACAAACTGCATTGATTTAAAATAATAATGGAAGACATTTTAATGTTCTTGAGTTAGTGCTGCAGAGGTCTTCCCTGCAAAGATAGGTTTGCTTGAACTGGTCTTAGTTATTCAGGGCTTGTCCTTTGTGTTGTGAACCTAATGAAACCTAATGTGAAATTAGTGAAACTATAAATTAGTAGAAAAGTAGATTAGAAATATTGCTGTGTATTGCTCCTTTTATAACTCTTATAATGTTTCTAATTACCCTTAACTTTTAATATCTGGTGTATTAGCCCAAAATGAGAGCTACTTAATTCAGTACACATGTAAGTGTTAGATCTGTGATTGCCATTCCCCAAGGTTAGTAAGGGACTCCCAAGGATGGTAAAGCTGTTAAATGTAAACTGGATTAGAGATTTTACACATGCTTACGAATCTCAGTGACCAGGCTTTAAATGGCTTGATTTAATTTTTTTAATGGGCTTTGTAACGCAATCTACAAATATATCCTATTGCAACTTTAGATTAAAATGTAGAATAAGTGAAATTGCACATGCTGTTTTAAAATGCTGTTTCTGCTTTCCATTTGAATTTTGCAAACCCCTATGGCTAAAAACAAATACTGAAACATAATGCACTGATCCTGCAAACTCTTATTCACGTTAGTAATTTCACTCCTGACAACAGTTCTTTTAGTTTCTGTGGAGACTGCCCATAAAATTAAACATATCTATAAATGATTACTGCACTGTTAGACAAAATTAATTGGATTGTTAAAAAATAAGTTGTTAAAAAGTAAGTGAAGGTAGATGTTCGCTATCCTGGCAATATGAGGGTGTTGTATAGAATTGGTTGTAATGTAGCTAAGACACAGTTATAAAGATTAGGAACTGAAGGGTAGCCTTCTGGTCTGGCTCCCTTACCTGTAAGATGGCTGACCCTGGCAATAAACTGCCAAGAATACCTCCTGGAGGGGAAGGGCCTCCCAACATTTTGGCTGTCATAGCAAGTTCCTTTCATGTGGAGGTTATTTTGTCTGTAAATATAGGAGAAGCTGCCTGTTTATTAACTTTGTTTCAGTCTGAGTTACAGTCATACTGGGGATGACATCAGAACCTCTTTACCACAGGGGAAGCATTTTAAGCAACGTTTTACAGAAGAAACAATGCTCTCAAAATATCACACTGCAGTAAAGCTGGAATGCAAAATTCAGCAAGCAAATGAAAATGTGCATGGTTTAAAACTTTTCTTTAAAGTATTAATTTATTTTTTTAATTGCTTTTCACCTGTGATCCTCACTTCCCAATAAAATATGCTAGCATCTATTTGGAAATCGGTCTCACTGATGCTGTGCTAATGTCTGTAATCACTGTTAGCAGTGACAGCGTGCTGTACAAAATCTACTTTATCGTTTCTAGTCAGCATTTTCACTGTGAATGATGAGTTCCAAGGTTTCTGGAGTAAAATCCTGGCCTGCTTGAAGCCATTGGCAGACCTCCATCAGTTTTGATAGGTCAAGAATTAGATGCTGAGGGTCTTCTGGGTGACTGCATCTAATTTAACAAGCCACGTGGCACAGGGTCTTAGCTACATTGCTTGCATAGCTAGACACCTCCAAGTATTCTGCTCTTATTTAAATGAGATGCAACATATTCATAATTGATTTAGTTTATTTTTAAATTCTAAAGAGAGGGGAAAGGGGAAGGACAGCAGTGGAATTGAGCTCTCCTATTCAGGGACAACATGAGCAGCTTCTCTGATTTTTGCATTATTTACCTCCAGGGTGGAGGGACCTCTTACCACCACAGGTCAGCCTCCTTTAGCTCTTTCTGAAAGTGTCCACATGGGCTGCATCAGCATGTTTGGCTCCCATGGACTGGGTTTCTCGGCACTAATAAAGCAAGGATGGGGGACCGGTACTTGGTAATTGATTCATTTTATAGAGCCACAATGATCTTCTTGGTAGAGTCTTGGGGTTTATTAAAATAAAGGGTCCATATGCCACTGTCAGATATAGGGGCTTGAGTCTAGTCCTCCTAATTTAAGTTCCTAAATAGCCTTTTCTCTTTCTTTTCAAGGGCGAAAAGCTATGAATGTGTTTTTCTTTCCAAAAGTGTTAATGGGGGAGAAGCTGAAATGTATTTACATTCATCAGAAATAGCTTTTCATGAAAAAAACATGGACTTTTAGTTGCCCATATTTAAAAGACTGACAAAATGCTAATGAGAAATGCAAGCTTCCATCTCACACATTTCCAGTACTACGGATCACTTCCTCGCTAGTGGGATTCAGTGGTTTCTCTGCCTGAGAACAGACTGCCAGTGGCTCTTTACTGGCAGTTTTGTGGCCCTTTGAGGGCCTGTCAAGACAGATAGGTTATCCTTCTCAGCCCTGTGCCATGGTCCCAGCATGAAGGCAGATCTCTGGGACATACTGCCTCCCCATCACCCAAAGAGGTGAAAGGTCTCTGGGGTCTAGTGGGACACTGGGAGCCAGGCTGTGTTGTGACAGAGCTTGTTGGTGCCACAGCCAGTGCCATTAGTCCCCTCTCCAATACAAAATGCTGAGCAGGGAGCAGCCCTTTCCCCTTTGCTGGCACTTCTATTGAAAAATGCTTTTCTTACAGATGCTTTCTTACACAGCTCACTTACAGTTTGCCTCCTACAAGTAGAGGGCAAGTATTTATTACCTGAGGCCTCATGCATCTTTGATACAAGGAATAGTTTATGTAAGCAAAAAAGTATGTGAGCCTGGACCAAGCTGGCACCTGAGGAAAACTACTGCTGGTTAATCTTGCATGTGCCTTGTGCTAAATTGAATATTTAATCTGATGATTTTATAGATTATGCTCTTGCAAACTAACATGCAGAATTTAATGGCAAATAACACAGTCAGTGAATGCCTAGTTATAATAATTTATTATTGCTTTTTGTTGGCTTATTTTAAAGGAACTGTTGTGTTTGTATGGGACTCCTCTTGACCCTGTCCCCTTAGACGGTAATGGTGACTTCTCCTTTGCCCAGCAACAGCACATATCTGCTTGGTAGATAATTGCTTCATTTAGAGAAGGTATAGAATTAATGGTATGGTGTCCTTCTAGCAAAATGTTGCACATATTAGAAAAATGGTGCTAATAGCTCAAAATGCCTCTGCAAATGCAGAAGTTTGCATAATTACACAAATTTGGTGAGTGTAAAAGCCATCTAACAGTAGTGATCTCTGATAGCAGTAAACAAAATGACAAGTCTTTCAGTTCATAAAAAATTGTTTATGTAAACTCAAGTCTCTAAAGACTTAATCCCTTTGCTTGTAATTGTTTTACTAGGTGCTCTGTGACAAGATGGTTTATTGTGTGCAGTTATCAGTTCATGTCTTCAGGCAGGATGACCTGCTTTTGCTCACACCCAATATCATATGCTGAAAATCAGAGTCTTCACCCAGGCTGAAGACATCCTAAGATGGAGAATTGGTCAGGAATGCAGTTACCTCCTTACTCTCAGTGAAGTTTGGACTGTTTTACCACAGGTTAATAATCAAAAGAATTTTTCTTTCCATCTCACTACTGGAGCAATTCCCTCATCTCTTTTGTCCTTGCTTCAGACATACCATTGTTTTATTTATGACCATTTTCTCCCATGATTATTTCCTCTTATTACTGTTGGTTTCCAAATAACTCATGTGTCAGACAATGTGGCAAGGGGAAAAAGTATTTTTGTGTTGACTTTGTTCTCGTCTAATATCTACAAGAGTGAAGAAGTGGGTCGCTTACACCCCTCTGAGGTCAGGCATAATTTTGTCATTGTTACTCACTGGTGAAACAAAATGCCCTTTCCAAGTTCTGCACAAAGGAAAAGACAACATCTGAAGGTGAGTGATGCTAGCAAGCACCCTTGTATTGCTAGAAAGCCCAAGGGAGCATATATAACCAGGAGGTTATAAATATAGAGACCTGCTAGGGTACATTTGAGAGCATGTAGTCTAATTCTGTCAGCCTCAGAGACTAAGAAGGGGAAAATAAAGGTCTTTCTTAATATGTTGACTGTTAGTCTCAACCATTTGGGAAAGCCATTTTTGTTACTGAAAGCCCTCTATCATTCAAAGTACCCATTTGTCTTGAACATTTCTATTGTGTTAATGCATTAGAGTAGCTGGGCTGCATTAAGTGCAGTAAAGCTGTGTCACACAAATGTTCTCAGATAATAAAGATGTGCAGTGACTCAGAAGAGGGTACACAGATTTACCCCAAGATTCACGTCTAGACTTTGGACTTCTGCAAGCAGGGAGGCCTTAGAGTTGTCTTGGTTGGCCCTTTGGGAGTATGGCCAGACTCCTAGCTGGAAAGTCAATAGTATGATAGATTTTATGGTGTTTGAAGTTGGGATCTGATCTGTACAGAGTGTGGAAAGGATTTTTAGTGAGCATTTCTTGCTTTGTTCTGTAGTTGCTCCCCATAAAGCCTGGAGCAAGCTCTTGCCGGACCACATGAATGAAACAGGTTTATGGCTGCTTCCTGAATTTTGCTGCTTTTATTGCTTCTGTGGCAGTTCCTGAGAATCAAGTATCTCTCAAAGAGTAACTTGATTGACAGTAAGTAGACGGGAAATTACTCTCCTCAACATCTGCTACAGTTTCAGGCTATGTATAGTAATTGATAGGGCAATAAGTCTTGTCGCAGAAGAACACTGTCTTTGTTTTGGTGCTCCCTTCTGGAGCATATCAAGACTGATAGCTGCATCTAAAAGCCACACTAGGGTGGACTGAAGTATTTTGGCACTTGGCTCTTTATAGAGGTACTGTAAAAAGATGTGACACAGAGACTTCCAGCTGACTGCTTCAGTCGTGTTAGAACTAGGTGATCTTAAGGTCCTTTCCAATGGTAATCATTCTATGTGTTCCCTGTCAGCTCTGCCAGAATCATTTGTTTGCTCAAAAGATGAAGCAGTAATAGTATATATTACTTTGAATAAATTCAGTTTATTTTAAAAGGAGTAAAATAAAAATATGAAGCTGAGATATTTTTGAAAGACACATGTATGCCTCCCCACAAATCCTATGATTTGTGGTGACTCATAAATTATTTACGGATTCTTTTTCAACAGCTTTTTGACTTTTAAATATGAACTAGCATTTGTTGGTTTATAACTAATTGGTTTAGTCATCTTGATACTGCAAAAGTTTATATATGAAAACTGTAGATATTAAGTACGGCAGAAGCCTCTGCTTTCTCAGCCCATCCCACTAAGGCTTGATGATTGTCTCTGAGTTTGAACGGTAGTTATGTAGGAGCATTAATTTTGACCACTGCAGATTACAGACTTGGTTTTTGCAATAGGGTTGCATGCAAGGCATCCATTAAGCACATCTATGTTGCTCTCTAGGTTCAAAGTCTGTACAGTTTGCTCTAGCTGTCCTGTGCATGGAACTCCTGTGAGTGATAACCAAATTAAACTCTGGTATCTGAATACTAAGTTCAACTCTGGCAGAAGTTATGCCCAGCTGACACACTTACCCAAAAAGCAGGGGTCAAGATCCTTTTGGCAAGACTTAGCCCACTGCTCAGGCCAGCTATTTGCTTCTGTGGTAGGTCCTCCTCTTGTATGCATACCTCACCTCTACTTCTAATCATGCCTCTGCATAAACTGGTAGTATTTTTAATGTTTCTGCTTATAAGCACTCTGACACCACTGGTCTGTTCCAAGGACCATGTCTGAGTAGCCATATACAGCTCATGGAGGTTTTGTAAAGAGAGTGAGCTCTATGCAATTAATTATTAACAACACTCAGGCTCTTTCTTTCACCACTGGGACTGCTCCTCATGGTGAGTCTGCTGCTGCTTTCCACCACTGAGCACTCAGGGACCTGTGGGAGTCCCCTGAGGAGTTTGTTCCTTGCTGCAGGGTGCAGCAGCTCTGCACGCAGCCTTGCGTGCAGGGTGCTGTCCTTCACAGGGATGCCAGCTGGGTGTGCTGCTGCTGGTACCCTTCAGACATGTGTTAACTGTGCCCATTTTCCTTCCTCAGTCTCTCCTCACTGAATTTCTTGCCTACCTGGTGTGTACCAGGATAATGTAAAGAGGACTCTACCTCCTGATTTGTGATAAAAGTGTTTCCAAGAATATCTTGAAGAGATTCCTATGGCCTCTCTTCCTACCATATCAAATCCAGAAATCATATTTGCCCCTGTTTGTTTCGCTTTTTGCTGTGAATTTGTCTCCTTCAGTGCTCTTTCATAGGATTACACACAGTGAGAGGAAATAATCAAAGGATTTGAACAATTAGTGTATGAAAGAACATTAAAATATGTATAAAATGCTTTGATTTAATGAAGAGTAATGTGGAGATGAGTTTATAACAGTCTACATATTTATGAAAGATGTAAACATGAGGAAAATGAGAAAATATTTGTCATAACAAGCTGGAGTTTAATTTACATTTAAGGAGTGAAATTTTAAATGGAATAATGTATGCTGAATATAAAGCAAAGCTTTCTGCCTCTAACATCTCTTCAGCTATGCAATAGTTCCCAGGGGATGCAGCTAAATCCCTTTGCCATTATATGAAAATTTTCAACTGACCTAGAGGAAACACTAAAATATTGATTTAGGAGAGCAGTCTTGCATCAGTAAGGAGGTGATCTGAATGATCTAATGGTCGGGGTTGTTTTCCATCACTAATTCCCAGGATACAATGGTCTTTGAATTTGGCAAGATCTGCAGAAGGTAAACAATCTCAGAGATGTAATTTCTAGGTTTTGTGCTGTGCAGTGAGGATAAACAGCAACTGCTGCAATGAATTCCAGCCTTCATGAGGCTATGGTGGTACCGCATCTAATTGCTTTGCAGACTATATCATATTTTTGCTTGACGCTGTTAGGGGAAAAAAGAAAAGTTTCTTATTTCCTTTTTGCACCAGCAGTGCTTTACTTGAGAAGTGCTAATGTTGTTCTAGCAGAAACAGTGTCTGCGCAGTGTGGCTGTTATGGGTACAGAGAAAACAATCTGTTAGACTACCTATAGGAAAATTTATTTCTTATCCCTTCCACAATATTTAGAAATTTCCCAGGACAACAAAAGCAGTAATTAATTCTCGAGCAGCCCTTTGAGGTGGGCAAACATCAGTATCCTTGTTTTACAGGCTAGGCTCCTTATAAGGATGTTAAGTCTCTCCCACAGTTAGAAGCATGATGTGAATATTCACTGCTGTATGTACTGGAGTTACTCAGGACCTTTCAAAAGCAGCTTACTTGTGAGCATCTACAAATAAGCTTAGAAGCCTAGCATTAGTTTTCTAGATTAGAAAACTGTATCTTTACACACCAGCCCAAAGGAACTATTGGCAAAATGTAAAGTAGTAGCTTTTTCCTCTACTCCAACTTTGATGTATGTTTCCTTTTAAACAGGCACCCCCCAGTCTAGTGCTAGTGGTTTCTTCAAAGGTTTTTCAAGAGCATCTGCCTGTCTTGCAGTCTGGATGAAGCTCTCCCAGCTGAGTATGCACTGGGCAGATGAGGGAGATGGGCCAAGCCTGCTGGCCCACGGGCCTTAATGCTTCCCCAGGCTTGCACGACTCGAAACGTAGCCATTCTCCATGGCCTGGCCATTATCGGTACTGGTGCAGACCTTCTGCAACCTCATCATGCAGCTGGAAGCTGGCATTGCAGCTCCTGAAGGCTAAAGTGTGTCACTCCCCAGACATCTGGCACTGAGAATAGTCTGGGATAGTGTTTCACCTGGTGGGGAGATGTGCCATAGTGGAAGCAAACAGATGCATTACCTGTGCAAGGTTTCCAAACCTAAGAGTGTTTTGCATTATCAAAGTACATACACCATTCAAGATAGCACATTAGTATGCAATTTAGATATGTAGACTCTAGATGTGAGTTTGGAGTCATGAGATTCAAAGGAAGAGCATTTTCCAAAGAAATGGAGCTCTTTTACAAATACAAATTTACTAAATACAAATAATTTGACTTCGAATTTTACAGGCTTAGTAAAAGGTGATACAGAGATGATGTGACAGATTTATGCATTACAGTCACACAGAATATATGAATGTGTGATTATGTGGACAGGAAGTGATAAGAAAATAAATGTAAAAAAGAAGAGAATTTGTTAAAATCAAACCCCCAAAAAGAACAGTAACAGGCAGGTAACCTAATTGGGGAGAAAATCGTCCCTGACTTACCTCAGTTCAGAGGCATACATTAAGATTCAGAAGGGGTTTCAAGCCATCTGCTAATATAAAAGGTTCACTGCCAAGGAACACCATCTTGGTATGAAACCAATCTGCCTTTTATTATCCTATAACTTGTATGAAGTTAGCTTAATTTCTGTTAGGCGACTAAATATAGTATTATTAAATTATCTTAATACAAGCATGGTAAACAAATATCTATACTGCTAATATGAAGTTATTTTACTCTCTGTAAGGTAATGAATATATTTATTCACTGATTTGGAACTCAGCTGGCTTTCTGACTTCTGCTGTAGAAAGCTCCAGGCCACTTCTTTTGAATCTTTTTACTTTTAATGTTTTCTAGAAATCTTTATTTTCTATTAGTGTAACTAAACAGAACAGATGAAACCTCCAGTTATTACTTGTCTGTGCTAATCTCCTTCATGTATTGTTACATTTTTCCGGATATTAATGTTCCTGGTATTATCTTTTGCTAAGTAAAACATATAGGACTACAGAAAGACTTAAGATTAAATTGTAGGACTGCATTTAGCACAGTTTTCTCTGTGCCATTCTTCAACATTACTCAGGATTTAGGTCAGTCATCTAAGGATTCATCTCCCAACTAGCATATAGGTTTTCTTTGAATCAAGTTTCACAGGTCTCTTCTTGCTACATCTGTAAAGTGGTTCATGAGAGGCTCTTTCACTTATAAGCTCCTGGCATGCTCAGATAAGTTTCTTACATGACTCTACACAGTATCAAAGTCCGTTATTTACTTACCAGCTGTAATCCCTCCTCTGGCCTCCCTGCAGTGGAAAAGAGCTGAACCACCAGTCTTTCTGGGACTCAGCCGAGTCCTGGCCAAGGCATGCTTCATGCAAAAGAGCTTTTCATAAAACCAAAATCCCCTCATTCGCAAGCCCAGTGCCAGTGGCAAAAATTTCTCTTATCCTCCCAACCTCAATATAGGGTAAGGAAATAGAAAAAAATAGAGAAATTACATACTTGAAAGCGGAATAGCAGTTTAACATAGATGTGAAGTTCTTGGTTCTTCAACAGTGGTTCAAAAGAATTCAGAAGCAGATGCCCTAAATCTTTGTGTTCTGTTTTTACATATATACATAAATATACTTGTACACTCAAGACATGCAAACTCCATATAGGCTATAGTCACATTACACATGGCTGTGGATGTGCACATACAATAGTCATTCTCAAGAAGAGCTATATTGCTTCACCAAAAGGTGTTTAGAGAGAGCTTTGAATACTGCAGCAGTGAAGCCATTACAGCAGTACAAATCTAGGAAAGATGAACCTCTCTTAACTTAAATGAACTCCATGTAGGTTGAAAAACCTCTTTTCAACACTGCCAAATCTTTGAAGTGGAAATCTGCAAGTCGTGAGGGAATGATTGAAGTGTGAAAGCCACCTGCCCTATAAAGGATACCCACCTGCACTGATCAGTATGACTATATAATACGAGCTATTGCTGTATGCTGGTCTTTCTTTACACTGTGTGTTTCTCCAGCCATGATGTCAGTATACAGCTAATGCCGTAGCAGTATGGAGTTGTCTATCAAATGCAATGTCACAAGGCCACCCTGACAATGTAAAGGGCCACAGAACTGGATCAGCTTTGCTGGTGCACTGACACAGGGTAGGAGGATAAAAAACTTCATAAACTGGGGATGAAAAGTCTTGCAGTGAGCTAAGATCAGATGTCTGAGTGGTGCTCTCTGGGTTGCATGAGAGTGGCAAAATTCATAGGGAACTTAATTGGAAATAGAAGTTGACCCAGGTGTAAAGTTTCCTCTGTTTTTACCTTAAGGGAGAGAAACCCTTTGTTCTGGTTTTGCAAAACTCCTTGCAATATTGTTGGGCTCCTGAAAGCCCTTTGGCCAAGGGACCATCACCTTCCTATTCCCACCTCTATAGGCACAAGTCAGTTTCAAGAGTCCCATTCCAAAGCATCAAGACTGTGTTTGAAACCTAGGGATACATTTCCCATGGGCATGCAAGCCCAGCATTGTGATTGGCATTTGTTTCAGTCTTTATTGACTATTCCCCTTTGCAGTCACAAGCCAGATTTCAGAAAAGTTTAATCAAGATGAAAGGATAGTGGCAAGCTGCTCAGTCTGTGTGATGCCTAAGCAGACAGTAAAATAACACTTGGGTAAAGGCACTGTTAAGCACTTGTGGTAGATGTATGTTTGGGGTTTTTTCTGCAGGGAGAAAATAACCCTTTATTATTATTATTTTTTCTTCTTTTTTAACTGTGCCCTCATGCTTCAACTGTTACCATAAAACAACTGCTGTGTAGATAGCAAATGGAAGGCACACTATGATGGCTGTTCACAGAGTTTGACAGTGTGATTGGTTGAATGTCCTATAATTTGTGAATTGTGAATGTCCTATAAATATTTTAAAACTCCTGCTTCAGCTACAGCCTCACTGAAATCCATACTGAGGCTTCATTTTCCTGACAGCTGCCTTCAGAATTGCAGTTCTGTCAGGTCTTGCTGCTGCAAAACTTAATCAAGAAAAGCAGGTCATTGCTGGTTTGAGCCTACTCTCAAAGTATTTGGTTTAAGCTTGTATTGCAATCACTACCTTCTTGCATAGTCTTGTAATCTCAGACCATTTTCCCAGACCAATGGGCTGTAGGTCCCTTTGCAAATCTTTACAATATTGTCAGGGATTTTATTACATCAAACATTTACTCTGAGGCTGCAGGGGGGGCTATCTGGAGTTTACAGCTGTCTGATAAAAACTGTGCCTCTTCTACCCCCCTTGTTTCTCTTGGGATATGTTGCATGCAGTGTCCTCCACATCGAAACCGGAGGCTCCATGAGAAATGGGTGGGAAGGACAGTCCCCTGGACAAGACATTATTGGAGATTCAGGCTCAGTTCTTTCCTTAGTCTCAGATGCTTTGACAAGTATTTGCTTTACTTTGTAAATTCCTATTAAAAAAAAAAAAAAAGTAAAAACACTTATAATAACATTTCCACACTACACAAGCATGCTGGGAAGATAATATCCACTAAGGAGGAAGAAGGAGAAGTGTTCAGACACATCAGTGATTAGGATTGGATTTGTGCATAGATCAATGACAGTGAAACACCCTTGAATAATCTCTGCCTCAAAGCAAAATTTGACTTGCCTAATGATCTCATTTTGTCTTGTTGGGTGACTAAAATGTTATGATAATCTCAAGGGATCCTGTAATTCCTCTGCCAAATGACTATTTGCAGAAGGGCTACTTTTTCTGTACAAACATGAAGGAAATTAGAGTTTCAGGGCTCAGTGGCTGGAAGAATTTCCATAACAGTTTGGGGTACAAACGGGATACAGCATCTGCCGCAAAGTTGTTTCCATGAGGATCACTGACAGAGAGGTGTAAATTAACCTCAGCCTATGTGTTCCAAGTCAATAATAGCAAGTCTAGCAGAAAGTGTAGCTTTTAAAAAGATAGACTCTCTAGGATTCAGCATAGCTTTCTGATAGGCTTACCTGTGACATTCATACCTATCCATCCTTACCCGTCCTTACCAGTTATCTATAAATACTCACTAGAAAGGTCCTAGACTGCCCAAGGATTTAAAAACATGTTACTATTAACTGATATCCTGTAATAGTATGTGCCTCTATCTTTAGCAGACCTACAGTCTTCCATCATCTTCCAAATCATGCACTTTAACAAAAAACTCTAAACTCTTGGCTATTTCACTAAAATATTTGAGAGTCACTTCAGTTGTGTCTTGTTTTCTGCACTCTCTAGTAAGTGCCAAGTAGTTGCTCTGCAGTTATGTAATTTGTGAAATTGATCTGCAAACTAAAAGCCTGATTCACTGACAAACAAACAGTAAAGGCAAGTGAAATGTCTTCTGTAAAGGTTAAGTGCATATTTTATTTGCAACAGAGGATTACAGATCTTCCCAGCAAAGTTTTGTGCATCTGAGCAACCTTGTGAAAACGAATTTCCTTTATTTAAAAGCCTTAGTTTTGTAGTTAGTGCATTTTCTGAATCCTGACTGCTGTGGATGGTCCTTGGGGTAGGTTCTTCAGTGCCTGCTAACATAATTGTGTTCGTCATCTATCACATTGTTCTGTAACTCTCATCTGTCTTCCCAATGAGGCTGCCTGTTTCCACAAAGCTTCTGGGACCTTTAATGTATTTGTTGAACTTTACTTCTTTGCCAAATTTTGTTGAGTAGCCACAAGTCCAAAAATAAGCACACATAAGGCACACATACAGCATAGTCACACCAGGTTTGTTTACTTAGACAGCAAGGTTTAAAAAAATGAGGTTTAAAATAAGCAGCCAGTGAAGAGTTCTGTGAATCCAATTTCCAGTGCTTTTGAGGACATCATGATGTTTTGCATGGTCTCAGCAGAGTTGGCATTCACAGTCAGAACAAAAGCAGTGAGAGGGGATTTAGATACCAGCTTATAAACTGATGAGGATCCTCTGCGGCAGATTCTCTGCAGAGAGTGGAAGATAATGGCAAAGAAAAATGTAGAGCAAAACTTGTCTGACTGCAATATGAGGTAAAGTTGGAGAGGGCACAAAGTACTAGTTTCTTGCTCTGTCTTCTGTTATCTGGGGGTCACATGAAGGAAGGTCATGCAAAGCTCTTCTTTCCTGTACTTAGTTTTTCAGGCTTTGCTGGTAACAGAGCTGCTTCCCTAAATTATGAATCTGCTGCTTCTGAGGGCAGATGGGGCAGCATCAGTTCATGTTGTGCTCTACTCAGTAAAGCACAACAAAATTATATCATTAAAAGAAACCAGACTTGATTGTTGCCTATAGCAAATCTTACTCAAATATTTAGTGTGAAAATCATTTGTGTGAACTTCTGTATGTGGTGTCTTAGTCTTGTGGCTTCTTACAACTGATCTAGTGCACAAATACCCCTCCCAAAAGACCACAGGCTGGAAGAGGAGGCATAAATATCTCAGCTTTGCAGTCAAAGTGTACTCCGTATCATATGAGATTCAGCTCAATAGAGATGGATCCTGTTTTGAGCAGCCTTCAAACTGTGAGCCAACCTGTAAACCAATGTCACTAAATTAAGCAGTGTACAACCTTTTCTAGAGCAAGATGAAGTGATGTTTAAGCACCCCGCCAGTTAATGGGTGATTAGCGTATGCCTTTGCTCATTACTCTGTCAAGAAACTTGCTCTCAGTCAAATGACAAGCAATGAGAAATGCTTTAATTGTTCCTAAATTATTTTGCAGTAATTAGTCAGCTGCAGTCCTTAGGAAGAGAATAAGTTGAAGATAATGGCAATATTTCCTGAAGAAAGTGATTACCTAAAGGCATGTTAATGCTTTGCTGTCCTGTGTGTGTCTGGGAGGATGTATGCCTATACCAGAGTCCTCAGTCTTTGCTGTATGCTGAGTACTTATCAGCTGAGCATAAATGCCAAAATTCTGCCCTTTTTTACATCTGGGGTCATTCTTCACACTTTCTCTAGGAGTTAGTAACTACAAAAAGCATAAATAAGGGGACTTAATATATACTTTAGGCTGTGTGACCTTCATAGTAATCATGTAACCACAATTGTCCACCCGCTTGCCCTCCATTTACATTGATGACTTGATATGTCTGTCATTACTCAGTTGTTCACTGTTGCAGCACAGCTTTCGCTTGAAGGTTTCTTGGCAAAATTTGAAAGCCGCAGAAATAATGCTATGAATTGTGATGGCTGCATCTATCTGATCTAATGCAAGCATGGGTTTCAGTGTGGGAGCGAAAACCACCTCTAAAATTGAATGTGTACAGCTAATTCTGTGGATGCATGGAACTTTTTGTGTATTTGCAAACTTGTACATATAATTTGTTTTTTCATGAATGATAATGAATGAAAAATAGGTAAAGGCATGACTCAGCAAGCTGTTTAGAATCACAGTACTCCATAACTTCCGTGATAACTTTTATATTTCTGGGCATGAAACATAAAATTTCTTCTGTAATCATAATTTTGGGATACTCCCCAAATCTTCCATCTTAATCTTACTTTGTGCTTACTTTATCTAATGATAAATACTATGTGAGTCCAAAGTAATTTATTTTTTTCTTTCTGAGTACAGTCACCAAGAAACCAGTGTCTATTCTGGACAGGTAATTGAACAGCTGGCACTAGTCCTGTCAATGAGTACAAAGTGTACCACACAAGGTAGCCCAGCAGCTTTTCTTCTGTAGTTGCACAGTGCATCCTGCTTTTTCGCCTCTGCCTAAATCAGGCAGCTGTACAGCAATTACTGTCAGCATAAATTGAGCAAGCTTGCAAATTGTCTTCAAAGTCATCCAAGAAAGCAACTTTATCCTTCAAAGTAACAGAAATATTATGTTGATATTATATACAATTATTCAGATAATTTAAAGTTTTCTTTGGGACAAGTTAAGTGCACTTTGTGTTTTATCTGAATGACTTCTAATGCATGGTAATTTGAATTATTCATGAGTTGTCTTTTGGTTCTAGGAGTCTTTATATAGCTTTTGTTTGCTAATGCATTTGATAGGTTATTTTGTGCACTAACACATTATATAGGTAATGCTGCCAGTAAAGTAAATGCTAAATTATATATTCTGTAGTTCTGCATTAAGAGCTAGTACAGCATGCTTCATTTTTCCTCTGTTCTACTTCACAAATCTAAAGATAACTAATACTGTGAATCTATCACTTAACTCATCAAAAATGCACTGTTACTGAACTATTACTGCATACATTGATGTAGAACTGGCATTGTTGACCAATTTGATAAAGCAGTGAAAACCTAAATATCTAATCTTGAAGCTGCGTTATAATACTCAGAGGCCATTTGGAGCTTCTTAAATTTTTAATATGAACAAACAGAATTTATAGTTATCATACAAATAAAATAACTGATAATAATCTTGCGTGCTTGTTTGTGAATGTTGATCTCTAGCTAAACTGATGACCTAACTCCCCCTTTCACAAAGAAAAAAAGGGAGAACAACTTCCTTAATTTTTCACCCAAAAGATACAAGAACTAAAGGATTACAAATATTTGTTGCTTCTTTCTACAAGCTTTCTTGTGGACGAAAACATTCCCAAGGCAACATCCATGGAAGTTTTCCACTGCGAAATAGTGAATCTTTCCAGGAAACATATTTAATTTGGTCGATATAGTGTCTTGAAGCTGCTAAGTGGACCAGAGCTTCATTTTACTAGAGTCTGTTAGGAATACAGAAGGTGATTCCTCCTGGGAAGAGCCTGCCCATTGCTTTCCTGACATATTGTTCACAGTATAAAAGAGCCAAGGTGATTTAGGGAGGACCCTATAAACACAGAGTCCTACGTGATGGGAAGGTGGCACAATAGCTGGCTACTGCCAGATCCTCTGAGGTAGCAGCTCCTTCACATCTTTCCCCAGTCAAGCATTGCTATGCTAACAATTAGCAAGCACTATAATGCAATATGGAGTTTCAGGTGCTTATCATCAATTAGTAACTGAGTTCACAGTATTGACTCATGCTCTGGGGTACTTTGCACTGTTGGATCTCCTCAGAGACATCAGCACCATGGTTGTTAGGCAGGGCAAACCCATTTGCTTTGGGTTGTTCATGCTGTCTTGGAAACAATTGCTGACAAGTTAGCATTGTTCATGGTAGTTTTTCATGAGTACAGTCTTCTTAATAGACTTCTACAGTCTCTCAAAGTCTTTATCAAGATTTATATCTCCTTTCTACTGGCCATCTTCATGTAGGATTGCTCTCTAACTCTGGGTTTGGACAGCTAGACTGCATGTTTCTTTCCCATCAAAGGTTGGCATTCAAAGGATCTGTTGACTTAAACCCTACTGCAGCCTTCCTGTAGACTTGGCAGTGCTAACTCTGACCCAAGTATATAAAGTGGACCCTTGTGGTTTTAAACACTTTGGGACCACAGCATCGTTCGTCATAGTGAAAGTTCCCATTATCAAAGTGTGCCTGATGTGGCAGATACGTATCCCTCCGGTAAGCTGAGATTTTTCACCAGAAATTGTATTTCAGAACAGAGGCAGCAAAAGAAACAGTAATGCTAGAAGGCAAGTGCCAGACACAAAACCACCTGAATTAACACAGACAGGAGGAGGAACCATCTTCTAAATTAATGAGATTACCCTTTATGTGGAAATTATAACTCTAACCTAGAGTCTCAGGCATTTCCATAGATGTTTGGATCCTTCTCTGTCATATGTAAGATACATTTCCTCACAGCCACTTGAGCACCTTTTAGTGCTAGCATTTTATGCTACCTTTATTCCATTGTTGAGACAAACTGGAGCAGATGGATGTCCTGTTGCCTATGTAGTAAACTGAATCGCAGGGGAAACAGTCACCTTTTGCGATTTTGCTTGGGTTATGTTCATCTTGAGCCTTATGTTCATCTTGGCACCAAATCCATGTTCCAAGTCCAGCCTGAGTTTCTCTTAGTGTCTGGTTTGCTTGTTCCTGTCAAAAAGGTGTTCATCTACTGGATTTGTATCTTGCCTCTGGCAATGATCAATATGTATGTTTCAGAAAAGGGACTAAAGAGAAGAAAAAAAGTGAAACATTATGCACTAACCCAGTGGTACAACACTATTAATTCATTCTCAGCACTCTATAAGCATTTTTGTGAATTCTCCAGCCTAAGCTGAATGTGTCCTCAGGTTTGCATAAATAAAAAATTAACTACTGTTAATGAACATTTTTAGCATCTGGATTCAAACTAGCCTATCTTAATTCACTCAAAGCTGCTTTTCTTTAGGTTTTGAAAAAAGGAGCAGTCTGAAATAAAACTAAATGCCAAAGAAGATTTCCAGTGCACATTTTTCCAAGTTATACAGACCATCAGATTTCTTATTCCATTGGCACTGTTCATATTTGTTTATTAAACTTTTCCATTCCTCTTGCATGGGTTCACACACCTCCCAGTCTGACATAAACCAAAAGGATCCCATTAATACCATTATACTATTCACAAAGATCCCTGGTTATTCTCACCTGTGAATTAAGCTTTTCAGTAGTTAAGTGTATGAACATTTCATGAATTAGATTAACACTTATTACTTTAAAACAATCTTCCTTTATTTTTTTTTATTTGCTAATGGTTTCTCAGTAATGTGCTGAAAATGTTCTCCTTCCCCACTGCATTATCTTTCCTTTTGTCATGGGTTTTTATTGCTTCTGATAACTTAGTTGATAGTCATTTGAGCATATTCATTTAGGGGAGCTATACTTACCAGAAAAAATTGCAAGAGAGAATTTCTACCTTTGAGAAAGTTAGAAAAGTGGTGTTTTGTTTTGGCTTAAAATTGTTCCATTTTTATCTCAGAATTTCAGAATTTTTCTGAATTTCCAGGAGAACTATTGGTTAAAACTCATCAGAGTGTATTTATTAAACTCTCTTGAGTTAAGACGGTGGATGGATGAGCAAGTTTGGAGGGGATCCAGATCTTCATAAACTTTTTGTATTAAGATATAATCACTTATTAAAACATGTAATTATTCAATTAATCCTTAATAACAGGAACTTTGTTTTTATGTCACTTAATCTTTATGCTTATTAGTCTACAAAATATTTCCAAGCACAGAAGAATATGCTAATAAGAATTACTGCTTAAACACTACTTTAGGAACCTGTTTCTCCATTGCCTTGTGTCTCGGGCGACCTTTTCACACTGGGAAAGATTTAGGATGAAATACTGGTAAATGAGAATTCACCATTCACATCACTTGCAGTATGATGTTCATGGAGATGAGGTTATATGACAAAAGCTGCAGGCTCATATGTTGCACAGCTTCCTTGGGTTGAGAAGTGTGGAGATACTAAGATACTTCAGAAGACGTGTAGGAAAGAATGTAGTACCAGAGATATGTAAAGTATAATCACAGTGTCAGTCTTAACAAAGATTTAACATGTGTTCCTAATGGAGAAGGGTCAGTATGGTGTCTCATTGAGAAGCTTTACCCCTCTGTTCCCTTTTGGTCCTGCTAGAGCATATTATAGCTCAGAATGTAACAACAGAAGAGAAGCAGGAAGTTCATTAAGCTCGTTTTGGAGTGTTAGGATGTCAGCGTACCTGCTGCAAAGGCATAAGTTTGATAGAAAATTTCATTTACCCTGTCACACTCTGTTAGGTGCCATCTTCTCATGGAACTGACTGCTGTGGACTAGTCCGAATCACATAATAGATTTGAAAGTCATTTTTCATGGAACAGGACATGAAATGGAGCATTGAACACTTTGGAGATCTTCTGGTTTAGATTTTGCTTGGCTTGATTCTTGACTTGATTAAATAGGCTCACACAAAAGAAGAGACTTCGTAGAATCAATTGAAACCATTCACTTTTAGAAGGAAAATTTCATGTAGGTCAACTGTGGAATGAGAATAGAAGTACAAATGACAGAGAGAGCTGTGGATACCTGAAAAGTCAGGTCCGGTAAGCGATACATAGCAAGGAAAGCAATTTCCTAGATATCTGTTTCGCTCCCTAAAGTAAGGGCACTGTGTGCTTCTCCCCTTGAATCCATCAGCAGAGGCTACTCATTGTCTCTTTTAGTGTACCACACACTTACCCACTTTGAAACCAACATGGATTTGTTTTGGTTGGTTAGTTGGGTGGTGTTTGTTTGTTTGTTTGTTTTGTTTTTAATTTGCTGCTTCTTTGTTCTTTGCTTTCCTTGTTGGGAAAACAATTTACAGAAGCCAAGAGTTTCAGAGTGGATTTCAGCTCTCCAATTTATTTTAAACATGAAACCTTTTCAAAATGAGCAAATCTGGTATCTTCAGAAGTTCTTTCCTGTCAAGATGTAAATTGCAGAATCTCCCAAATGTTGTGTATAGAATAATTATTAAGGAGATTAGGCCAATTTGCACAAGTGGTTCTAGCATCACCTAATTTAATATAAACATCAAGTAAGTGTGAGTATTGTTCATCCTGAGGAGAAGAGAGAATGTTAATGAGACAATCATAAGATCTGATCTCCAAAAATAATTTGATTAATTTTTATTTTAACAGGGTAATTAGAAAAAAATATTCACATTGTACTATTTTAATTTCCTAAAGTTTATATAAGGATGTAAAAATTATTAATAAAATGTCTATGTGGAATACCAATTTAGGTATATCTTCTTAAGTTCCCTACTTAAATTTTGTGTTTGTCATTATTCTTCATGTATTGGAGTGCTTTACAGCTGAAATTTCTGAGATATACACTTCCTAGTGACGTTAATGGGAATGGTACATCAAAATCCACTAGGTGGCTTTGAAAATTTCAGATATATTTTCAGTGTACTGTGGGAATACTGCTGAATTTATCCTCACACCACCCTTCAGAGACAGGTAAATATCCTTTAAATATATTTTATTGAAGTTGAGCTGTGCAGAACAGAGATGTGAGAGACATAATGGGTCTAATCCTATTGACTTGATCTGGTATTGAAGGTGTAATCATGAGCCAAGACCATTAAGCATTTATCAGCAAAACTAGTCTGATACCATATTTGCCTAATACTATTTAAAAAGATGAGCTAGTGAAAAATCTGTGCCAATCTGATTTCTTTCTTTTTTGGAGGGAGGAGTGCATTTTCTTATGTTTTGAAGTGAAAACCAAAATATGTATTTGTAATTGGCACTGTAAATCCTTCATGGGAGACAGCTCTTGAGCTCCATATTCTCTTCTCCTTGACAGAATTGCATATTGTTTTCTGCCTTGGACTCAAGAGCACCTCTAGTCATGTCACAAAATAAGTTGCCTGGTTACTGTGGGTAGTCTGGTAAATAGGTAAAGTGGCCAATCTTCCATCAATCAAACCAGATTTTTTTTATGACAGTAATTTGATACTAAAATTAGCATTTGTTGCAAAAAGGAGAAACCTGTTAAGAACATTTCCATTGTTTTGAAAAAAGCTTCTTACCAAAACAACGTTGACCAGCTGACTCCTTATTTGACTTATCTGACTC